>PVIJ01000237.1:0-101436 GCA_004024925.1 Scalopus aquaticus | reverse complement strand
CTGCCAACAGCTCAACCGCTGCGCCACCAGGGAGGCCCCACTTTTCTAATTTTTAAAACTTTAAATCCTGCACTAGTTAAAACATAGGGGATCATACTTCCTTTCCTGAGAATGTTCCAGATTGTGTGGGAATTTTATTTCTCTTAATTTTCAAGGGAAACTCCTGAATTAAAAAAATAATAGTAATAAATCCTCTTCCCTTAGAAAAGCTTGAATATAGACTTATCTCTTTAACCACCCATTTAGTTGCCCTCAAAGAAATTGGAACAATGCTTTGTTTGTGTGCCTTTTTCCACTGGGGTCTACTTCTAACTAAATGCCTTTTTTGAGACTCTACCTAAAACATGATGGAAAAGAGAGATTGGGATCAAATTCTCCCTTAAAAACAACTCTAAAAACAATATTTACTTAAAAAAAAACAAAACACCTCAGAATTTCCCCAATAGAGACCCAGGACTTTTCCATGAAGAACCTGAACTGAGGTTAGTGACTGCTGAGGGGAAGAAGCGTGAGGAGTAAAGGGGAGCCCGACTGGGAGAGAAGCTTCCCAGCCCACAGAATGGGCCGGGGTCAGCTGTCCACGGCACTCTGGGGCACTTTGAATTTCCCTGGAGGAAATTTGTTCACATGCATGGGGGCAGGTCTGACCTGGGATACTGAGAACTCTGTGACAAGAGCACACAAAGCAACCCCCCAGGCCCCCTCCCAGGAGAAATCTGACTGTGATGTTTAATTTTGTGTCAGCTAAATGGACCACAAAGCGCACAGATATTTTGTCAAACACTATTCAGAGTGTTTTATAAGTATTTGTATATACAGATACTTATTTGGGGATTTTGAGATGAGATGAACATTTCAATGAATATGCTGAGAAAAGGAGATTTGCCCTTCCCAGTGTGGGTGGGCCTCGTCTGATCAGTTGAAGATCTAAATACAGAAAAAAGATTAACCTTAAAAAAATCAACTTAGCCAATGTACACGTAAGTTTGTGTTTTTCATTGTGAATTACTTTACCTCAGAAGAGAAAAATGTAAACAAATCTTGATCTCCAGTTAAAGAGAAGCACATTGGCATATTTATGGGGAAGCATTTTTATGGTTACTGGAAATTCTTTAAAAACAAAACAAGATAGGGCCTTCCTGGTGGCGCAGCGGTTGAGTGCTGCGCTGTGGAGCTGTCGGCAGCAGCGATGTGAGTTCGATGCCCAGCTAGGGAGAATCCCACATGGCGCGGCGGACCTCTCCTGCCTCGCCCGCTGCTCCCCTCAGTAGTGTATTTCTGATCTGCCTGTTCTGCTCCCCACTCTGTCTCTGGTGAACCCTCTCGCCGCCCCATGCCTCTGGCCTGTACCCCAGCTTGTATGTATAAATAAATAAATCTTAAACAAAACAAAACAAAACAAGATAGATTGATGAATGAGAGAAATGGATGGGAGGCATATATGTGATAAAGCAAGAATAACAACATGTTAATGGAATCTAGGTGATGGGGATATGGGTGCTCACAAAAAGTTCTTTCAAATTTGTGTATGAAAAGCTTTGCCACAGAATGCTGGGGAAATTGTGTAGTGATGCAAGGTGTGTCATTCAATGAATGTCAATAGTACTCAGTTTAATTTAAGCTCAATTCAATAACAAGAAAAAATAATTGAGTAGCTGCCATATATACAGCACTGTGTTATGTACTAAGGGTACAAGGATGAATAAAACAAAATTCTTGACTCAGAAAGTTTACAATTTCTTAAGGGAGAACAAAGTGAAACCAAGTGCTCATGGCAACAAACATGTCAACAATTTTCTGAAATAGTCTAATTTCAAGTACTTTCATTATTTTTAAAGGGTAAGGTCATTAAGTAAATGACATCTTATTTTTATTACCCAACTTTGCAAGACTTTTTATATAAATGCACTGACAAGTCAGAAGGTACAAATCTCGTGTTAAATGGACATGTTTTAATTTTGTTGGAGACGTTTTTGCCATTATCAAAATCTAGCCTCTCTGTTGATTCTGTGATCTTATTGACATAGCATTTAAAATTTACTTTACAGCCAAGAGAAAGGCACCGAGAATACATGGAAAAATCAATGAAAGTCAGAGTAAAAAAGAAGAGGTTAATATTTAACATCCACGTGGGTTGGAGTGGTCTTCAGCTTTTCCCCATCCTCTTCCGTCATTGTCCCCCACTGCAGCTCACCATTATAAGCTGCTGGGTCTTTCTAAACCCTGGCCCTAAGATAGTCCTGCTGGAGACGTCCTTGTGACTCTCTACTGCAAAATCTGGTCCCTAGGTTTTAGCCTGTGGTCTGCACTACGTCTTTGCCAATGCCTACTGCTGCGCCCACTGCATGCCATTTCCCAAACACCTCTGCAAAGAGACCCTCTGATCAAGCTTGAGTCCTTTATTTTTTTAAAAAACTTAAAAAATGTTTTTTTCTTATGTTGTTCATTTTTTTGGTACAATATTTGAATTCTCCCCTCATGTGTAATGCCCATAAGTCTCCCACTATCAGACCACCCCGTGAACCATCATCATAGTCTCTTGAGCTCTTTCCTTCCCTGTACCCTTCTACCTCCCCTTCCCTGCTGTAGGCTTAGATCTATAATTTGCCTGTTGGCTTTGTATTTTTTTTCGACCCTTTGTTTGGTTTCCCTATATTCCTCCTAATAAGTGAAACCACTTGATATTTTTCTTTTCCCTTCTGACTTATTTCCTTGAGCATAATCCCTTTCAGCTCCATCCATGTTGTTGAAATGCATGAGTTTATCTTTTTTGATTAATGAGTAGTATTACATTGTGTATATATACCACATCTTCATGATGCATTCACCTGTTGGGGGCATTAATTCCAAAGGAAAACTATTCCTATATTTGCTTATTAATCACTTTTCATGAAAATCCCACCACTCTAACAAGTTTCTTAGATATTCATTTCTGATTTCACAAAGAAATTTCTCTCCAAGCAGCGTAGGCATTTCCTTTTCTATATTTTATGTTTTTTTTTTTTTAACAGGCTCTCTCAATTTTTTACGATAGAGTGTTTGGAATTACCACCTTCACTACAATATAAGTCCTGGGAAGGCAAGGGCTGGATCTTAACTTGTCTTTGAATAAACTTAAAGTCACTAAACAGTGCTGTGTACATAGAGAGCTCAACAGACATTTAACTGCATCTAGTGTTGCAGACAAAGTCAACATCTTTTCTTGAAATTAGCCCACGTAGATTAAATGTTATTTGTAAATCTATTGGCCAGTGTCATCCACCAAAACACAACCTTTTTAATAGAACCAAAGCCTCACAACTTGCCTTCAGAAAAGCATTTTGTATTTCACCACCAAAAAAGCAGTACAGATTTTACTAGACGTCCATCTTCTTGGTCCTCTTTCCCAGCAAGCCTGAAGGATCTGGATGGAGTACAGTCATCAAAGGCAGGTATTGACATTTGTCTGTCTGCATTGTTTACTGACTTACTAAAGTGCTTAATTTTTTACCCTCCTGACTTTGTTGATTAACCTTGCCTCTTTCGCTGCATTCATAGCGCCATCGTGTGGCCAAGAGACACGTAACACTCATTTACTCTGATGCTACTTGGTGTGATGTCTCTAGGGGGTGCACAGGCCTAAAGGGTAGTATTCCTGCTATTTCCTCTATTTCTACAGTTCAGAGGCTCTCCAAGTGGAAGAATATGGGTAGTACTACTGACTGAGTTTTCATTAGTTTACTGCTAGGGCAACTTCAACTTGGACTTCATCCAACAGGAATTCATTTAGACACATTAATGTTTCTATTTTGTGTACTTTCCCAGTTTTTCCATCACTGTACCCAAAGCACTGTTTCTCCTTTTTCAATTCAGTGTTTTTTTTTTTTTATCTTATGAAGCCCAAGTATAACCGGGGGCACAGTAGGAGTGATTCTTGGAGGGTCTGGGAATGACAAGGCTCAAGATTACTCCGGAAGGGTCCAATTCCAGAGGATCGCAAAACCAAATTTTCTGCTAAAAATCTGAAAACAGTTAAGAAATGGGATCTTTGAGCTCCATCCTCATGTACAGCCTTGAGCAAATGAGCTGAATAATAAAGCAATTCTTTAATACAATGAATAAAATATCTAAATCCAAGCAACTATAATATAGAATCTGAAATGAGATTTTTGAACCATTGCAAAAATGCATGAAAATCTCTACAATTCTCTTCCTATCAGAAGCTTTTCAAATCCTTCTCAGTGTTCACTGATTGACATACCACAATAAAAGCAATCATGGCTTTGATGCAGCAAATTAGATGTCACGAATTAAAGGAAGGATGGACGGGGGGAGACTGATGTTGCTGATCACATACAGGTTTAGGAAATCCACTCTGAAAATTTTGCTGGATTTTCAATGAGTCCATTTCCTCTTATGAACAGCTTGACACAGATTTCAGAAATTTCATGCAATAAAGTATTATAGTTAATGGGGTGGGGTATGAGGAAGGTGGTGTGGAGGACAAGAAATATTTAAAGGCCTCTTGATTTATATGGATGTGAAGGTAGAGTGACAGAAAGATTCTTAAAGTGAAAGTTGAAGGTTCATGTACATTAGGAAGTAATAGAATATTTGAAGGCGGATGGTAATAATGGGAAGATGTATACAGTAATTCCTAGAGCTATGAGACCAAACACCCTTTACAAAGATAGAAATGGTCTTTATTTGTGCTGCCCAAATATAGCCACTTACCACATACAGCACAGCCCTATGGTACAAAGGATAATTGCAAAACTTAAAAAGAAAAAATTGAATTGCACCTGGAGCAAAAAGACTTTCCTTCTCTTTTACTTTGGAAACTTGTAATCGATAATGCTCCCTATGTCCCTTTCAGGTGGCACATAAATCTTGCTAACACTCAATGAGTCTTTTGCAAACTTTACAAATAGGAAAGTCTTTCTCAAGGACCTGGAGACGTCTTTTCGAACATCAAAATCATGCACATAAATAAGACGACATCCTTACCTCCCCTTCTCTGTGGGGGATTAGCTCCAAATTATAACTGGCTACTTGCTATAGAGATATACAAAGTATTATGTCTTTGAATAAAGGCAAACAGCAAGCACGATGGCCACCACAATTACCAGGTAAATTTAAGATGAGCTATGTATGACAGTGTTGGCAAATTGTGCTTGAATTTAAGTTATCACTTGTCTTGTGAACCTGTGTGCAATGTGTTGCACCTCCCTGGTTACATAAAAAGGTGAGATTTCTTTCTGTCTTTGCTATTTTTTAATGGATTGCAATGATGGGCATCACATTCTGGCTTTATAACACTTATTTTACAATAAAACTGTTTACTTCTTTCTACTTTCGTGGAATTTTTCTAGGTTGGCAGATTTTGTTTTCAATCAAATTTCTGCAACAAGAACAACCAGTTAAAATATAAGCAAACACAGGGAGCTACAGTTAAATGGGCAGTAGAGATGCCATAGTTGTCTCGCTAGGACACACACAAAGGAAGAAGCAAGAGAAATAGGTGGGACCAACAGAAAATAAATACTAAGATGCAGCCTACATTCGTCCATGGGAATAACCACTATAGATGAAAACTTTCCATTAAAAGTCAGAATTTTTAAGATGGGTAAGAAAGCAAGACATATATATGTATATATGTACATAAACACATATATGCAAGTATATAACCTTTTATCTATTTATAAGAAACATATTCTTTAAAGGCATAAAAAGGTTGAAAGTATGAAGATCAAAAAGATATACCATTCAAACACTGCAGAAGAAAGCTGGTATGGTAAAACTGATGTTAGGTAAAAGATCGCAAGACAAAGAATATAATCAGTGGTAAAAAGCACTAATCTATAATTTGGTTAAAGGGTCAGTTCTTCAGGAAGACACAATAATGCCAGATGTGTTGGTATCTAATAACACAGCAGAAGTTTAAAAGTATGGACTGTAAAAGGAGAATTACAGGGGAAACAGGCAAAGCCATAATCAGTTGGAGATGTTACCATTCCTCTCATCAGTTAGTGGAAAAAGTAGATAAAGAACAATGATCTAGAGCATTTGAGCTATGCTAAAATAGTGAAATCAAGAAATTTTGGTTAAAGAATTAAGATTTAAATATCAGGTAACAATATAAAATATCTCCTTTCTAGATGACACTTGAGAGCCTATTATATCCATTTTGATGTAGTGGTGATTGGAATATCTGTTAAGATTCAGCTAAAAGTTGCTCCCATATGTGACTTGGGGTGAGAGCTTGGGGGCACAGAAATATTTGTATTCATGCTTTAAAGGCTACAGGAGATATTGATGAGCCAGTATTATGGACTATTTATTAATGTGACATTATAATACAGGCAAAACTCAAGACTTTTCCCTTTTAAACTACAAGCAACTAAAATATGACTGCAATCTTGATGGATTTCATCTCTTTTGGTCAGATGTCCAAACAGGGCCAATGGGCCAACAGGTTTCTCCAATGTTACCTTCTGGGAGGAGAGCACCCATCGGTCCCTAGGGAACAAGGTCGCCACACTTGGCAAATTGAAATGTGATTACAGTTTAATTTGAATTTCAGATAAAAAACTTACTACTGGACATAGTTTCCATAAAAACTCTTCACACTTTATCTGAACTTCTAATTTAATTGGGCCTTTTCATACTCTTAGGGCAGGAAATGATGCTCTTCTGAGGAGGCTGGCTAAGGCAGAGATAAGTGTTTTTAATTAAACTATCAAAGTCCAACAAACACCTGCTCTCAGAGTGCTCTCTCTCTCCCTCAAACAACCAGTTACATTCCTTTGTAAAACATGAAGTAATAAAAGTTATATGGAAAGGATAGCTCTGAAGATCATCTTTTTATTTAAATATTTTATGATGATACACATACAAATATAATCTCCCGCAGGACACATGTAAAAACTAATACAAATCACCCTTTCAAGGACAGAGAAACCATTTAGAAAATGTGAATATGCTATATACAGAGTCAGGCTAAGTTTTGCAAGCCTTCCCAAAGAGGAAGTTTAAGACCATGTTTTGTTTGTTTGGTATGCACAGGTCATATTTACATTTTCACACAAAAGAGATATTCCTGTTCCATACTTAGTAAAATATTAACTACTAAGTCTATCATGAAAAAGACTGCAACAATTACTAAGCAGTGAGTAAAAAATTTAGATCATTGAAGAGTGATCTTCAGCCTGGCCAGACTTACAGCGTCTGAAAATATTTGCCGTTACCCATCCACGGTCAGTGGGAACAAAAAGTATAAAGCTTTTGTGTAACAAAATTCAACAATATTTCTAAAAATGTGCTACAATGAATTTTTAAAGATTTTTTTAAGCAATATATCTCGAAACAAAATGAAAATAGTCTTTAAAATTTATAAAAATTACTTAGCTGTTCAGAATATTTACATAAATTACTGATATGCATTTATACATCAAAATTTAAAATGTATTAGTTTTTTCAAGGAGCAATAAAAATACAATCAATTTAGGAGCCAAAACACCCAAATAACTTTTCAAAAGGAAAAGCAAGGATGTTATACAAAATTAGGTCAATTCTATAATATTTAATATACTCGGGTAATAAGTCACAACCAGACAGTGACTTCATGACACAGAATCATCTCACAATTTCAAATTCATAATTAAAGATACAGGGTCTTTGTAAATTTTTTTCTTTTTGCAGTAGTAGAATAGTTTCCAAGATTTCACCTCATTTCCCAAATACTTATTTGGCACTCATGTTAGACACTGAGAATCTAACAGTGAAATAGGCACCACTCCTATCACAGTTGAGAATGGAGTCTAGTGGGTAATTTAGCTGTACCATTGTAAATAGAAGATTTACATCCTGAGATTTTTTTACAGTTTATAATTACTATTAAAAAGCAAAGTGATTTTATATTTATGAATTTTGCCCTGGAATTTTCAACTGAATTTGAAGTGTTTAATATTTTCATGACAACTGAGAGAAAAAAGGAAGGCATAATGCTATTTTTAAGGTCATGCACACACACACGTGCACACAAGTATACATATGAATGCACACTTACAAAGAAACACACAATGCGTGTTCTTACCAAGTCAGTGTTCCAAAACCCAGTTAACTCAAGACAGATTAAAAGGCGTCTGTCTAAGGAAACAAACAAAATCGGTAGCCCAGACTTTGTATGTATCTTTGGATAAATGAGTTGTTGATAATCTGCTAGATGCAGTCAAATAGAGTATAGGAAGCCATGTTAAAGTGTACAGAGATCTAGGCAGCTTCACGGGTAGTTCTGTGGGTGACCGGTGGACTACAGTACCTATAAACTCGGTCAATTCAGAGGAACCGGTTCCTCTCTCTGGCTGCTTTTGTGAATACTGTATGGCTTCAGATACAGTCTCATCATTACACCCTCAGTAAATCATGGGGCAAATCTAAGCTCACTCCTGGAAGCTGAGGCAATCAGGTCCTCTGCATATTGACTCAGAAAAACTTTTAAGCCCAATGTGATGTGTCTCTTATGTCCGTAAGGCTCAGGAAAAGGCAGGTCCATTGAAAACATGAACCAGTCACTGCTAGTTAACTTCTGGCTCAGACTGTGCCGACCACGTTTAGGAGTAAGATTGCTGGACGGTGCTAAGCCTGGAGGCTCTGGTGGAAGATGAGGTGACAGCAGAATGAGAGTGGCCAACAGTTGTTAAGGGCCTGGCCAGAGTGGCCTGCACGCCCGAGTTGGGGGTGAGGAAGCTCTCTCTTTCCCTCACCATAACGTAATTTGCATCTGCCAGATGCTGAGTGTCGTCCAAAGGTCCAGCTAGGCCCCCATTAGGCTGTATTACTCTCTCGGTAACCATGACATTACCTTCACTAGCATAATGCTGATCCACCAAGGTAGACACTGGGGCATACACCCGCTCTGTCACGATCAGGCCCTGAGGCTTTCTAGGAGCCAGAATCACTGTGCTTGGTGGCAGAGCAGAGCCAGTGGTGTAGGACCTTTCTGTCACTAGAACATTACCAGAAGCCAAGGGATCGGGAAATGCTGTAGCTACCTTCTGATCCTGCCTAGAAGACACAGACCTTTCAGTGACTACTTCCTGAGTCACTGTCTCTGCATTTGCTTCATGCAAAGGTTTTGGAACCTCGAAGGTACTACCAGAGGCGTAAGTATTCTCTGCATTAACCCTGGTTTGCTCATAGAGTGAATGTGAGGCTGCCTTTGGGTCTGTTTCTCGGACAGACTTCTGCTCAATTTCTGTATCTGTAAGTATTTTTTGACCCAAGCAAACTTCAGCTAGGGTCTTGAATTTAAATCCTAGATCATCTAAGGAGCAGTTATCTAGTTCTCCTTCAATAAAACTGCAACAGCCAATGGAACCATGCAGAGAGTTAGCGTCTTCCTGAGAATATATCAGAAGGCAATCTCTGGCCGTGTGGAAGTCATCATCGTCAGTGTAGGTGGCTGCTTTCTAAAATGGAAACAGACATGGGGTTAGTGACACGACTTTACTTCACAAGGTTCTCATGCCAACACTAAATCATAACCTGAGTCTAATTATAAGGAAGTATTAGAGAAACACAATTTGAGAGCCATTCTAACAAAAAGACAGGTTCAAGGGGAAACAAATAAGGGAAAAACAACAACAACAATAAGAACCACAACAAAACAAAACTAAACAGACAACCATAACTCAGAGACATTCTGTAGGGGAGGGGGCGGAAAGAGCACCAGGGACTATGGTGACGGGGCACAGGTGAATTGGTGGTGGAAATGCTACAGACTCTACCTGAGAAAAGAAAGCAGACATTGTAAAAATACAAAAATTAAAAAAAAAAAAGACGGGTTCATATTCTTTAAAAGGCAGAGGAACTGCATTAAATTAAAGGAGACTGAAGTGTCACGACAACTTAATGGACAAATGATACTAGGCTGGGTCCTCGGCAGGAAAAACATGGCACTAAAAGATTGGCTAAATTGAAATACAGGATGTGTCATTGTGAAATTTCTGAACTTGTTCACTGTAGTGTGGAGATGTAATATTGTGTGTTGGGGGTAGAGGTGAAATGGGAGAAAACAAATAGTAAATGGCAAAATGTTAATAATTGGGTAATCTGGGTAGCATATACAACAGTTCAAAACTCTCTAAGTTTGAAATGATTTCTAAAGTAAAAGCTGTACATACATGCATAGCCAAGATTTACTCAAGCAGGATTAGAGGAGAGGGGGAAATATATCAAAATTAAACAGGACATCAGAATGAAGCTTGGCAGTGAAAGAAAAAAGGCCCAAGTAGTCGTTTTCTTGACACTGATCACACCACCACAAGCTAATACTTGGGGTATGAAGTCGGTGTGAATAAAGGAGGGAAGGAAGGTGAGAGAAGGCGGGGAAGCACTCCAAGCATTTGCCACCATTTAGAAGATGTGGGCAGGAATAAACTGGCCTCCCCGGAAGCCTTCCCGCTGAGTGCGGCCAAACGTCCTTCAGATGCTGACATTCGGACTCTGCCCATCCCCCCACGTGGGGCGCATGGACCTTGTTTTTGAGAAAGGCACCCCCCCCATTTCTACTTCTTAGTTGCAGGAATGAGCTTCCTGACTTTGTCCAATTATATTTCCTGCAATTTATTTTTTGTGAACCTCCTCAAAAGTGAAGTCAAGTATTCTTACTCAGAAAAGAAAATTAAATAATAGGTTGTATTTTTTTTTAGGTCACATATTTACAACCCTCCTGTTGGGTTCACTCTTATCAAGTTGGTGCCTGCAAAGGGATTCTACTTTCTGACCCACTGGCAGGACTTAGTGCTGTGATTCACCCTGGTAAGGGAAAGGAAGGAGCCACTGCCTGGTTCTGTGTTGCTGTTCCCTGCACCCCAGTGGTGCAGCTGCCCAGGTAAAATCTGCTCTCTCTGCATGCATCTTGAATGAAGACAACATGGTGCAGAGCAGGATACATCAACTGGCAAAGACACGAATGGAAGTGAGAAATAAGCCTCTGCAAGAAGATCTGTGGGATTGTCTATTGCCATCCCATAATTTAGCTGACTGACTCAATGGCTCACAGCTCTTTTTCCTCATGGGTAGAGAGCATTCTCTTAAAACAACAACAGTACCATTTTGATTCAAGGCAATGGTTACCCTAAGAAGACAACACTGTCATAGAAAGAGTTTTGTTTCTTCCACACGTAAAAACCAATCCTGACCTGAGAGAAATAATTTCTTAAGAATTCGTCGTTCACTGCAACAACGTTGGCCCGGACTCCAGAGCCTGCAACAGCAGAGGTCGGGTCTCTGGAAGCTGCTTTGAATCCTGAACCGTTCCTTATGCTTTGAGCGCCTGTCGGGGCTCCAATTGTCCCTGTAACCTGGCCAGCGGCCCCAACAAGAAGGTTTCTGTGTTCTTCCCATCTTCCGTTCATCTCACACATCTCCGTCTGCGGTTTGCTAAAGGAAGCAGGGCTACTTTCTTTGATGATTTGTCCTTGGGTGTCCTTGGGTGATGCACCACATTCAATTCCATGGCCAAGGTCAACGCTATCTGAGCAATCTGCTGCCAGAAGTGGTGGCATGTCCTGTGAGACCAAATACAATTGAGAATTGAGTCAGAAGGACGAAGGGCCAGGATATTTGAAGAATCTGAGCTAAGAAGGCATATGAAAGGAATAAGCTCTTATCAGGGGCAAATAAGGAAAAATATTTTTGTCTGAAAAACTTCTGTTTGAGACAATACAGATCTCCCGATTCTCCCTTCTTGTTTTGTTAGTTGATTATAACCCCAGGGGAAAACTTTAAAGTATGATCTCAGCTCATGTATTTTACTGGCACTCAACTTCCCTCTAGAGTTCATTGTTTCCTTCTATGGCTATAAGAATAAAGAATAAGGATCCTTTTTTTTTTCTAGCCGGACGTAATACTGGCTCAAATAAAGAATCTATTTAAACATCCACTGCTACTAATTCTGGTTCCCATGATTTTAAGCAGAAATGGCTTAAGTATTTCTGAGAAGTGTTATTAAAAAGCAGTACTTCACTTCCCCCTATCTGCTGGTTAGAATGTGGGGGCAGCAGCTAAGTCTTGAGCGGGAGGGGAGCAGGGGAGAGAACTTCAAGGATGAATAAGGACAGAGGAGGACCCTGGGCCACACTGTGAAGGAATCATCACCATGGTTTCGAAGTGCCCACTTTCATATCAGCCAGAGTCACTGTCTGACTCCTGATGCCAGTTCATTAGCACAATCACTCTATGACCTAATGCTCACTGTCGATGGCCACGTGAGACCCGAGGTGAAGAGGCAGTAGAGGCAAGGGGAGATGGCTGGTAAGCAGGTAGGAGAGGAGAGAGGGGACTTCGTAACATTTTATTTTTGTCATTGAGGTCTGAGCTTTACTTTGCCAACCTTGCATGTGGTGGGGAGTAGAGCTGGACTGCCCATTTAATACACAAATTTCTATCTTAAATCCCCACACGTTCTTGGTTTCTCTAACCTTTGGTTATATTCTGAGTCAGTACAGGACTTGTAAGTTGTTGTTAGACCCCTTTGTGAATGAAACGTGCAACGTGCAGTAACCACTTCACTCGCACAGGACCTAGAAGGTCAGAGACACCTCCCAAAGCCCCTTTAGGATCAGCAAAGAAGACAAATTCCATTGATTTTGTCTCTGACCTTGTCTTCAGGTGGCGCCCCTTCCTTATTCCAAGGATGCAGCATCTCTATAGTGCCAGGAATGGCTGTAAAGCCTTTAGTGCCCTCTCCACAATGGCACATCAGCAGGAGAAGCGGTACCACTGCACAGAAACAAAATTGAGTAGACAAGGTGAGGCTGACGCATTTCTAGATTTATACTGCATAATTTTTGAATTTGTGTATCACTTCCAGAGTCAGTCTTCACTTACGAACACTCCAATTTTTCTTTCTTATGAACACTCCAATTTCAACCTCACCAAACTTGATTGGGGTGAGTTATACCAAAATCTAAAAGGCAAGGTGAGGAGGATAAGGGAGTCTTATAGATTCAGAAGTTTTGCGCATCGCTACAGGCTGTCTGTGCTTACTGACACAACCAAGACTGGATGTGATAGGATCCAAATAATCAATATTTAATCAATATTGACTTAAAGTCAAGTTAAATTTTTTTAAAAACCACTTCAATTTTTAATAGAGGAAAATTTACTATCCGGAAAAAAAAAAGAAAAAAAAAACACAAAACAAGAACTCCTAAGGGTAGAAAAAATTTAACATATTCAAATACTTTCGGACATTAAAACTTCTGCAATACTTCACCCTGGAGTAGAATTTAGCACGAGGCATGACTCACCGAGGTTTCAATTGACCTCCAAATTACTTACGTACAATTCTCTAAAATGATTCTACATTGAAACCCCTTAGAATATATGTAACATTACATCTAGAATTCATTAAAATTTCAGGACTCCCTCCTTTAATTTTATTCTACCTCCAGGAGGAAATGAAAAGTCAGCACTGGCCCCTTGATCAATGTACTGAAGCTGAGGGGCACCTGCAGCAGGCCACCCCAAATTAGCTTTTATTGCCACTCCCATTCAGCTACTTCCAAAGATAAATTGACTACACCCTAGATTCCTTTTAATGTAAAATAGTTGCAAACACAGTAACCATAGCTACTATGCATAATAAAAAGATTGAAATTACCAGGGGTAATTGAACACCAATTTAACAAATTTCAAGAGAAGATACCAGGGGCCTTGTGCCACTGGAGAATCTGAGATGAGAAATTAGTGCATGGAATCTCGGAGTAAAAGATAGTCGTCCAAGTTGTTCTAGTATCTACCTACCAATTTGGCAAGCTGAGACAAGTCATTTACCTCGAGTCTATATTTTTAGCTCTAAGATAGAGGAAATGGTATAAAAGTACATTTTAAACTGCTGAGGTTGTGCATCAACTGAATATCTCCCACTGCTCATTTGACGGGCTCCTCCTCTGCCACTGGCCCAGGCAGCCTAGAGGTAGCCCTGCCCACGCTCAGCAGTCCAGAGGAGCACTATTGCACTTGACCCCGGGTTGTAGTCCTTAGTCTTCTGTGACAGGAAATCCGAGGTCTTGGGAAGGCGTGCAGGAAAGGCAGGTGCTATCACTGTCAGGAAGCACAGATGTGCTCAGAGGGCCTGGTTACTGCAGGAGCTGGTAAAGCCAAGGAGAAGATATTGGAAGGAAGAGGAGGTGGGGTTCTGACAAGCTGAATGTGCAAAGCAAGGATCAATAGGAATAAAGTGAGCTTGTAAAGTAACCTATATCCATAATCCAAACTCATGTAACCAATCTTTTCTGCACGGTTTAGGCACTGGGGGCACAGCAGTGAAATACAGACAAGTCTCCCTTATAGAGCTTGTCAAAATGGAGACACCAACGTTTTACGCTAAAAGGTTGCTGAAGAGCATGCATAAATAACTTTGGTGATTTAAATCAGGAAAAGAGATGTTTATAAAACAAAATTGTGAAGAACCCTGCAATAGTTTTGCTACATTTATCAATGATTAATTATCATTGGTCTACTTACTTTCCAAGCGTGGTTAAAGAATAACTGTAAAGAAATCAATAATGACCACGGTAACAGAACATTAGTAAGTGCACTTAAATAACTAACAGCACTGAAGTGGCTTTTAAATACTTACGTAGCAAAAGCAGAAGGGCCAAAATCATGAGGGCAATCGCTGCAGGTCCCAGGCCAACAGAGGAATGGCGTAGTGCTTCGACACAACCACTGCCATCCAGACACTTACACACTGTGAGTGAAAGGATCTGCTTCTCTGGGCAACTGAAGTCCTTACTGTCTGAAATCAGGAACTGAATCTCACTTCTCCCAAGCTTTCGTTCCTTTTGTTGCAGTAGCACACTGGTACCTGTAAAGGTAGGAGGCCACAGGAAATAAAATGACTGATAATCAAGGAAGGGGTGGTGGTGGTTAAATTTTGGAAATATTTTTAATTTCTAATAATATCTAGCTCCAGTTCTAAGCTTTATTCTTGCTTAACTTCTCTATCGGTCATACCAAGTGCATGTTAAAATTATCCAGATACCATAAGATAGACAAGTTAATAGTGAAGGGTAGGATATGGGGAACCTTATTTTTATGATTAATGTGTGTCTACCAAATGCTAAGACTCATCCTATGTACTGGGGACATGGTAGCAGACAAGTGAGTTAAGTGACAGTTGCACCGAGCAGCCTTTGTTTTAGATTTCTTCAATAATGGAACGATTACTGTCATGCTTCATAATTTTTAGTGGGCACAACTCTGGTTGCTGTGAAAGGTACCCCACAGCTTAGAAGAAAAAACAACTGCCTCTAGAGTGATGTGGAGAATACCCAGGTAGCTTTAAGGCGTTAAGATGATTGTCCTTTTCTCCTTCTTCTGTTCCTCCAAATGGAGTAGTTAGTATAGGCAGATGAGGCGCTACATCTAAGCTCAGAACCTCTTTTTATAAACTTTTAAAAAACTATATTGGAAATATACTTTACAAAAAACATAGCCTATATTACAGAGGCTTGACATATCTATCGTGTTTAATATTTAAATACGTCATCCAGTGATTTTGCTTACTTTCATAGTGTACTATTTTCCATTGTTCTGCTATTCCAGGTGTTTTGTCAATGATAGAGAAACTGAAGGGAGCACTGTTTTGGGGTCCATCCAGATCCACTGCAGTCACGTTCACATATTGTGTGTCATCACAGATATACTGCACTGGGTTGACCAGGGTGGGACAATTGTCATTGATGTCTTCAACATTGATAGCAACAGTGCCAGTGACGGTTTTTCTAAGGTGATCTTAAAAATTAAGAAAGAAAAAAAGTGGTATATGCTGGTTATGATACTGAAACAGTCATAATTTGGATTCTCTTACCAATATTGTAAGAAGGTACTAACAAATTAGGGTACTTCCTATTCTAGATGTTTTCATATCCAGATCAAGTAATGTCTTTTGATCCACTAAGTAAGTAGAAATGTGAAGGTTTAACCATTAAAGATATGTTTTTTTTTCTATAAAATAAAAAAATTCTCCAGTGTTGGAAAAGAAAATATAAACATATATAACCAAGAAAAATTTCCATTTAATAACTTACCTTCTGATACAACCAAAATCTTTACAGTGTATGTACCATTTTGGACATATCTAGATTCAAAATCAGGAATTTTTGCAAGTCTAATTTCAGATGTGACAGCATCTATAGCTATCCAGTTGTCTATATCTTCCAGTTTGGAATATCTGTTATAAAAGAAATATAAAATGAATTGTGAATTCTCTGATAAACTGAGACTTCCTCATATTTGCAACTTTTAAGTCCTAATTTTGCTTCATTATATATGTTCTTGTTGCAGGCATTAGTGGAGTGTTTTTAGTTTTTGAAACCATACTAATATTTAAATTTCAATTTAATTTCAAAGACTTTTTTTTATTGAGGTAACTGGTTTCTAACACTGATTGAGAGATAAATGCTTACGCCTCTTTAGTCTTCCTAAATTTGTGATAAATCTTTGGAGAATAACTTAGTTACCCAATAAGAACTGACAGAGAACATTGTTTATTGGCATGTTATCAACATTTGAAAATATTAACTTTAAAAATCAATGTGATTCCTTTAAATGGAAGTTCTTTAAAAATTTAGGATATTGTTGATAGGAGCAATAGGCTTCTTTTAGGTAGAAATGGTTAAAAGTGAAAACAATGCTGACCAAGTGATTTCTGGGTTTCTTCTCTCAAGGCAATGAGAATCAGTGTGGAAAGGGACAGCTTTGAGAATGCAAGAGGAATGTTCATATTATAATTTTAGAAATGCATCTAACTTAATACTGTTGAGTTAAAAAATACACTAGATTTAATTATAAACCAAACATAAGAACCCATGGTTCAATTAGATCAATAATTAGTTTTCCTATGAATGGCTGTTTAAGCACATAGGAATGAATGGCTGATTTATAGCAACATTTATGTATAGTGCTAGTATAAAATTCAGTAACAAACTTGAACTAAATTTTTAGTTTTAATATTGTTACTGATAAATGATCACATTGATACATTTGGATTTTCACATGTATTTCTGAACTTCATGTCTGGAATTTTAAAGCCTGGATTTAGTTTCCGTCAATGGTTTTCAATTTCAAACTTACAATAAAGATGAGTGTTAGTACTGAGGATCACAGTTCACAATGGAATACTTTTGATTTCCTTTACGGTTCTAACTGTTCTCTGTTGTAAAAACAAGACATCAGGAGGAGTGGCAGTACACATGTTTTGTTAAATATCATAAATGATGCATATGCATAACTGCTAAAAATTTATGACAAAGTTAAGGGCATAAATATGTCATCGTCAGCACTTCTAAATAGCAACCGCTAATTAGGTGAGCATAGGAAAATTATTTAACGTAGCTGTGCTTCCCATTCCTTATCTATAAAATAGCAGTCTGAATTGATTTTTAGGATATTTCTCATTCTCAAGTTCTGTGATTAGATGCTAAAGAAAATACTTTTGAGAAATAACAAAAGATGTGTAGTTCACTTCCTCTAGGCAGAGAAACACTTTTGATACGCTCACAGCTCTTAAGGGCACAGGATGGAGGAGAGGAGAATACAGGGGACCGTGGAGATGGATCACGGGTGAATTGGTGGTGGGCTGCCCAAGGGGAATACAAAATGTAAAAGACATAAATAACAATAAAAAAAAATGGAAAAAAAAAAAGAAAAAAAAGCAGCCAAAATTAGGTAGGAAATAGAAGTTTCAACATGATAGTTCTAGTATTACTAGAGCATAGTTAATCAGGACATATGAGCCTCTCAATGGATAACAGTGAGAAATTATCTTAGGGAATGTTCATTCTGAATTCTGGGGATTCTGGCACTGCCTGGGAAGAATTAGAGGTGTGAAATAAAAACTAGCCTACAAAACTAAAGAGAAGCAGGGCTGGTTTCTGCAGGTAGAATAGGCAAAAAGGATCATCAAGACATTGCAGAAAATACAGTGGAAGCTGTCGATATTATTTTGGGAAAAAGTTATTTTGCTACTGTTGGTTGATGAATCCCATTAAAAGGAGGAGGAAAGAAATCACTGAAGAACTCTCTCTCCTTTGCCATTCATTCACTATGGCTGCCTATCATCGAGTACAATCTTTTCTGAAGTGCTGGCACCCAGTGACACAGGCGTAAGCAGAGTCAGCAATTGTAGGGTAAATGAAAGTGATTTTTCCGCCCTCCCACCATTAGCATCGATGAGCCACACCTGTGGGCTTACATGCACGCTTGATAGCTGCACTTGGAGCACGGTGTGGGCGTGCATAAATGGGCACACCTGAGCTGAGAGACGGAGCATATAGGGAGGCAGCAGAGGCCGGGAGGGGGCAGTAGAGACCATAAGAGAACCCCAGAGAGCCCAGAAAGAGTGAAGATTCGCCGGGCGCTAGGAGGCCTACAGCTGCTGGTTGCCTCACTACAAATGGTGTAGAAGGATCATTAAAAACCTGACAAAGCCACCGAGGGGTCCAGGACTCCTCCTTTACCCGGCTGCCTAGATCATAGAGAACCTGCTCTGTGCCTTGCTGGCGCTACAGCAACCAAGTTAACTTGGGTGCCAACAAAGGAAAAGAGAAGTGTTTGTATCTTTGTGGAAAGCAAAGATTCTTTAAATTCAACTGGAATCACTGTAAAAGAGCTCCATAAATAATAGCTCTGTAGAGTCTTCTTTGCATGGCCTGGCTTTGAGATTTAATATGTAAGTTTACCTTGAAAAGTAAAGTATCACGTAATCTAAGGTGTCCCTAAAGAGTGTGGCGATACAGTCCCTTCCAGCACAGTGGTGACATCTAGTAGGTTCTCAACCACACCAAGACAACTCTTATAGACTGTCCATCAATCCCTGAACCAAGCAGAATGCTTTAAATGGAGACTAATTGCCAAGATTCACGTGAAAATAAAACTGGCTTCCTCATACTAAAATACATTATGCAACTATTTTAACCAAACTTGTATAAAATAGAATCCGTAGTAAATTTTATTTGCTACTTTTTTTTTTTTTTTAACCTCTGATGCTCATTCAGGATATAGAGAGAGACTTGGAAGTTTTCTTCTGAACTTTCTCTGTTGCCTGTCAACCTTTTCTAGGCAGAACTGTCTGCACTGCAGGACACAGTCTCAGTCTCATACGAGGCAGTGACTTTCAGTTGCAGGCGTGTTAGGAAATTTAGTCCACAGACCTCTGGGGAACTTTAATGTTGAATTTGAAGGAGCTAAGTCTTCAAATTTTATTATGATTTTTGAAAATAGGTGGTTAAAGTAAATATATTCACAATTTTCTCTTACCTTACTCGTGCTAATTGTCCAGTTTCTTCATCAAAAGCTTGAAATTTTCCAATTACTTTGCTTTGGCTTGATTTATCCATGCCCTCACTCACTTGAACTGAGACTGTGCTGCTTTTTAAAAGAAAGCCTTCGTTCACATTTTTCACCTTTACTGTGATGGGAATGGGTACAGGTTTATATTTATTTACAATTGACTTGTGAAAAGCTGCTTTGTTGGTGACAATAACACTGAAGTTGAGATGTTTCATTTCTTCATAATTTACTTCCTAGAGAGAGGCAAAATTGAAGAGAATTCTTTCAAAAGAGAGAGTAGAACACAGTGAACACACATACATAGGTGGTTTCAATGTTATATATAATTTAACACTTGAGAAATACAGCAGCACTGAGCATTCCAACTCGATACCATGTAATTTAATGGTCTTTGTCAATTGGGTAACTACTCTAGGTTTAGCTTTTAGCAAAACTGTCAAACTGGCTATATTATTTTGTTTCCACCAGTTTCATTTTCTCTATATTCTTGTCTTTACTTGTGACTGTTGGGTTTTGGATTATAGCCATTCTAATAGGTATGCAGTGGTATCTCATGTAGTGTTAATTTGCATTTAATAACTAAGGGTGTTGAGTATCTTTTTCGGAACTTGCTATTTGTATATCTTCTTTGTCTAACTTTCTTTCAATGGAATCTTATTACTACCCTTAATTTGGAAGAATTTTTTATAGAATCAAGAGTAAATTGGTTTCTTAATCTATAGCTTTTATTGTGATACAAATTTTACTATTTTTTGTCCATGTTCCTCTTGGTAGAAAAAAGTGCATCTTTTTTTGGGTGTTACTGTGGTACACTGAGACTACTACAGTGTGTCTGTGATTCATCATTAAATGACTATTTCTCCAAATGTGTTATTGGATTTATATTTAAAGCTTTTTAGCAGCGTTACATAATCAATGAATAAACATAGTTAACCTTTCTCTATTCTCTTGTACATTTATATTATTCCTCTTTCTGCTGCTGTTAAGATTTCACCTACTCTGCCATATAATAGGTTTTTGTAAAAATTTGGAAACCAGTTTTGGTTTGTGCAGACCTAACAGAATAGTATTTTGAAAGCTGTTATTTTACTTAAAATCTGACAAGGCAATTTATCATAAACCATTTAAAAATAGATTGACAGTCTTCCTTACTTTGTCAGGTAAAAAACCTATTAAGTGATTTTGATTTAAAACATTCTGTGGTGCTTATGAGTTCTAGTGTATAAGACCCATATGCTTAATAGGACAACTTAATTCAACTTCCCCTTCGCTGATTTAATTAAGCAGAAGCAACTAAAATGCGGCATTTCCAAAGGCCACCTTTACAGTACTCATATCAGAATCACAAGTGCATTTTTGTTATAAAGGCAAGTTCCTGAGCCTCATCCAATCAGAATGATTGATGATGGGGCCCCAGGAATTTGCATTTTTGGCATGTAGCAGCTCCAGGCATTTCTTAGGTACACCAGTTTGAGGATAACTGAATTTTTACAGCTTTAGTCTTTAGATGCCATTAATGAGTTTTGGCTTTACTGTTAAATCAATCCGTTATGTGGTAGTAAGTTGGGGGATACTTGGGAGAAGCAAAGGCTCATGTCAGGCAGGCAGAGGCCAAAGCAGACTGGAAGTATGCTACCCAATAATGACACTGTTGTCATGCTGGCTGGTGAGGCGTAGCAGCCCCTGATCTGAATTTGCACTGTAGTGTGAACACTAACTAGCCACAGAACTCAGGCAAATAGGAGTCTCCTACCTGAAACAATTAAGGTGCCAGTAAACTGAGTCTGTAAAGTTCCTGCAAATGTTTGGGGCTCTAAATATATCAGTTTCTTCCTCTACCAGCTTCTTCCATTCCAGTTTTGAGCAGTAGCACTTACCTTAATAAGGGTCACAATTCCTTCATTAGTTTCAGCATCAGTTTCTATGTGGAAATAACCACCTTCATTTCCTGACACAAATGTGAAATTTGCTAACCAATTATCAGAGCCAATTTCATCTGCATCGAACACTTTTATGCGCATAACTACTACATTGGCTTGATTTTCTTCAACTTCTCCTTCAAACTGCAAAACACAAACACAGATTTTTTTTATCTTAATGTAACACAAACATAAGTGATATATGGTTAGTTAGAACTAAAATATGAACAAGTGGATGTGAACTAAAATGTGAACTTGTTATGAAAGTTAATAGTTACCACTTCATTTTGGATTATAGGTATATTGTCATTGACATCCACAATACGAATCTGAACTCGAGCTTGTTTTGCTGGTCTATCCGTTATTTGTACATTCTCGTTTCTTGCATCTACCGTCAAACTGTAGCTGCTGTGTTCCTGCAGGGCAATAAAAAATAACCAACTGGGGTGAAAATGAATCACCTTTATATCTGTTTTTCTGATTTTAGTTCACTTTATCACCAAGGGAATGACCCACAGTGTATTATACTCATAAATAAGTTTCATGATCTGCTGTTATTTGTGTGAAGATGCTGTTTATTTGCGGTCAGAGCTTTTATAAGGGGGGCAGAAAAGACGAGACGTTGTCAATGGCCAAATTCTTAAATATGTTACTGGTGATGTTATTAGGAGCGAGTCTCTCTTTAAAATTGTGCACAAGAGTGCTGTTTAATCACCCGCTGCTCCCCTCAGCAGTGTATTTCTGATCTGCCTGTTCTGCTACCCGCTCTGTCTCTGGTGAGCCCTCTCGCCGCCCCGCTCCTCTGGCCTGTACCCCAGCTTGTATGTATAAATAAAAAAATAAATCTTTAAAAAAAATAATAAAATAAAATGTACTTTGCTGTACAAGAAGAGATGGTGGATCATAGGAATTACCTCTCTCTGTCCCACACTACATTTTCAGCTAAAAGTCAAAGCATGAAAACATTATTTCCAAGAAAACTTGGCCAGTAAAGATAAAACTCAGTGGGGCCTCCCTGGTGGTGCAATGGTTTAAGTAGCAGCACTAAGAAGCTATCCAGAGCCACTGCAGCTCGAGTTTGATCCCCAGCTAGGGAGTTCCCACATGGCGCAGCAGACCTCTCCTGTCTGGCCTACTGTGCCCCTCAGCAGTGTATTTCAGTCAATCTGCCTGTTCTGCTCCCCACTCTGCTCTGGTGAATCCTCTCACCATCACCCCCACACCTCTGGCCTACACCCTAGGTTGTATGCATAAATAAAAAAAAGAAGATAAAACTCAGTGAACTTTGTCCAGACATGCCGATAGATATGACTCTTAGAAAATTATGTCCTAAAAGTGACATTAAAAAGAGAAACAGTGCCCCAATTCCCCCAAAAAAATTTCAGATGTTAGTCCCAAGGGAAGCCTTCATTTTTGATGACCCCTTAAATGGCCCCATTCAGTGTTGACGCTGGAATTGAAGGTGCTGAGCAGCCAGTGTCCTGCACGGGGTTCGTGTGTGGGGATGAGCTGCTCAGGGAAAGCCCAGGCTCTGCAGCCACCTGGCTTGTTCCAATCCCAGCTTTGTCACTCACAGGCCATAATGTACATACATATAATCCCTCTGACCCTCGGTTTCCTTTTGTGAAAAAGGGAATAATAATTGGCTCTGCCTCACAGGGTTTCTAGATGGATTAAATAGGTTAATTATGTAAAAGGTTAAGGATAATATATGACATGCGGGAATGTCCAATAACAACAGTCATTACTATTGGTTAATTTTTTCATACTTCAGAGACAGTAGCTTGTTAAAAAAATCACATTCATTCAAAATAATGCTTTAAAAAATACTTTAAATTTTATGTCAAAAGGGTAGAGCAGAATTTTAAGAGTAATAGTACTCTTGATTTTACAAAGATGCCAATAGAAATGGTGGGCACAATCTGGGCAAAGTCAATCGTTTTTCCAAATAATACAGATGCAATAGATGATGACTTATATGTGGTGACAGTGTTCTTGGAATCATCAACATTCCACTCATGCACACCGTTATGCATGTATGTAGCATACATGAAAATACATACTTGAGAAAAATCTTCTCTCTCCCTTTTTCATTTAAAACTTCCCCTTTGAGTTAGAAATAAAAAGTAAAATGTTTGAGAGAACAGCTTTTCTAGGAAACCTACTCAAATTTTTCTCTACTATGAGGCTTACTATAATTCTTTCCTTTACAAATAATTCTATAGCCCTAAGTATGACTCTTATTTCAATCTTTTTTTCCCCCCTCTATTTGTCTATTACAGTAGAGAGGACTCCTGATGTTTCATTATAGAACCACCAATTAAGGAACATTGCTTTAGAACTCCGTAGCAAACAGAAAACTGACTGGAGAGGCCCTAGAACACTGCTGTCCTTGTGTAATTTTAAATTTTCTAGCAGCCACATTTAAAAAAGGTGAAAAGAACAGATCATACTAATTTTAAGCAAGTCTATTTATTTAACCCACAGTATCCCAAATATTACTTCAACATGCAATCACCGAAAATTATTCAGGTGATATTTTGCATCCTTTTTTTCTCTTACTAACTCCTCCCATCCTGATGACTATTTTATACTTACAGCATATCTCGATTTGGACTAATCACATTTCATGTGCTCAATGGCTACAAATGACTAATGGCTGCCATTTGGAATAGCATATGCCTAAGAGGATAAGTCCAAAAGTCATTCTATGAGTGAGGAACACAGAACAAAGTAGGAAAATTAAAAAAGAACTTGGAAAGGAATGGAGAGAATTTAAAGGATGAGCAACACAAAATGTTATTTTACCTCTCTGTCCAAGGTATTAATGGTCGTATAAATCTCTCCTGTACTTTTATCTAGGTGGAATGCAGAAGCAGGTTGCTGAGATATGATTCTATAAGAAATTTCAGAATTTCGAGTATTGGGCTCATCTGCATCAGTTGCGGTGATTTTCATCACAAGAGTATCTGATATCAGAAATAGGGGTGTTCAGTTGAAACTCAACTTTCAGCACACTTGTATATGTCATGCCATTATTTTATTTATAATTTTAGCTTGTTACAAAAAGAATTTCATGTATTTATCAAAATCCCAGTTACCAAGATACCTGCTATCTACAGGGCGAAAAATTTTTTGAAATAGATCTAGTAACCAACACAAAGAGAAGAATGAATAGACACAAATACATGCTTATTAAAATACAAACAATTTAGGAGATATGATAGTTCTTTATATTATGATCAAAGAGAAATCTCCTCTGCAAGTCTTGATAAAGAGAACTACGTTGAACAATATTGTCAATACAACTGGTAGCAGAAATAATATAAGTCAAAGGTCAGCAAACTGACTTGGCTAAAGTTAACCAGTCACCTGC
Organism: Scalopus aquaticus; assembly: GCA_004024925.1. Taxonomy (NCBI): domain Eukaryota; kingdom Metazoa; phylum Chordata; class Mammalia; order Eulipotyphla; family Talpidae; genus Scalopus; species Scalopus aquaticus. The sequence goes on along the minus strand of PVIJ01000237.1, from coordinate 76,797 downwards.
TTTTGTAAATAAAGTTTTATTGGCACACACACCTATTTGCTTACATGTTGTCTATGGCAGCTTTCCTCTATAGGGCAGAGTTCAGAGGTTGTCAGAGAGACCCATCCTATCACATCAATCCAACCTATTTACTCTTAAGGTAAAACAAAAACAACCACATAAAGTCTCTGGAACTTATCACAAAAAAAGCAGTTCCAAACCCAGAGCAATAGTTATTAGTGTTTGTTCTGTGGGTATACCTAGACTCCATTAAGATGTAGGATTTAAGTGTTCAGTTACATAACGGGGATAAAATGACTTTGGACATTCATTCATAAAAATAGTAAGACTCTTACGTGCTGCACTCAATTCTTCAACAGACCCAATGAAAACCTCCTGTGTGAATACTGGTTCATTGTCATTGATATCAAGAACTCTAATGCGGAGAGCTAATGGTTCCTCCAGGTTGTTTCCATGGTCACCCAAAGCATAACCAGTGAGCTGAAATCATCACATAAAAAACAGAAGGGAGTGAAGCTAAGCTAATCAAACTACCATAGTATCCAAACAATAAAACAATCATAACTATTACCCAAAAGCTACAAAACAATAAATGTATTATCATTCTTCTTACCAGAAAATAAGGTGTTTCTTCTCGATCAAGAATCCTGGTAATGTTCAAATCTCCAGTGTCTTTATCAAAGACAAATACACCAAAAGGTGGCTCTGTGATCCCTTTTCCAGTGTATCTGTATGTAACTTTTAGGTGTTTCTCTTCTGCAATATCAGAATGTATCTAACATAAAAAATAATAGAAGAATATTTAAGTTAAAACTAACTTTCAAAAAATTATTTTTAATGGGAAATTTCCCTCCAAAGCTGTTAATCCTATGAACTAAACCCCCAGGGAGCTTGCACTCTGAGCGGGGACCCAGACAAGCAAATAGCATCCAAGCATCCAACATAATCTTCTGGAGTGGAATGTGTTACCAAACAAGCTGAAAGGGGATGGAGAGGGATGGGATTGAGCCAGGAAAAGAGTAACAACTGGGGCAAAGGCTTAAGGAGATAGATATAAAGTACTGGAAAGATCTGTGGGGAGGGGATTCTAGGTAGATGGGATGGCAAGTGCATTATATATATAGAGAGAGATATATATATATCTCTATATATATTTAATTTGCCAATGATGCTCCCTCCTCCAGAATGGGAAACAAGATCTTCATGATGGTACCTTTTGCTAAAATTTACGTTGATGTTAAATTTATCTGGAATATCAAAGACTCATTAAGTCCACAATATAATTTTTCTTAAGCTAAAAAGAGAACATAAATGTTCTCTCACACCATATTTTAGTAACATTTACATATTTCCTGTTCCTCTTTACAGGGCACCTTGGCAATGGGGTTCTTTCTGGACAGATCCTCTCCCTCCCGAAGATTGACAGGTGCAGTGATCCAGGCCCGCTTCTGCCGCACTAACTGGGTGTGTCTAAGAAGCAGCTTATTTTCATTTCTTGTGTTCAAGACCTGAAACGATAAAATATTGCCAAAAAATTAAGTATACTAAAGCAATAGACAGTAAACTATAATTTACTAAAATTTTAAACACAGGTAAGTGAAATACATTTCCTATTTCTTTACAGGTTTCTTTTTCAAAGAGGACATGCATATACTTCAGCAAACTCTATAGACATTCAAGAGATTGTCTCCAAAGCAGTAAAGCAGTAGAGTTTTGTTATTACTAGTAAGAAAGATTTTCCAGAATAAGAGTTTAAAAGGTGAAAGAGTATTCACTGAGCTCACAAATGGAGAGTTTAAAAATAAATATACCATGTCTATTAAATTTTGTTCTTATTAATTGAAAATGCAGTTTCCTTAAAATGCTGTAAGGCTAAATCCTAAACCATTGATATCAATTTTACTAAAACTAATGAAACTGTCAGGTAGTGAATTTATTGTTTTAAGGATGAGCAAAGGGCTAGATTACTTATCTTTTGTTTTCAGAACCTTGAAGTAGAAAACTATTTTCTAAATTATCAGTTAGGTTAATAGATAAATATGTATCTTCTCCAAGGAAAGTGTCCATATAGATGATCTACTGTGTTATGCTCAGAAATGACTAGTACATTACCTTTGTCATTTTGTTTGTTAACCTATATAACACATATGTTATTTCAAAATATTTACAATGATTAGTACCAGGTCACTGATTTCCTTTCTTTGTTTTTAGTTGAAAAAGAAATTTCTATAACTTAAACTTTTTAAAAGTTAAATCATGTAACAAATTATAATAGCACTAAATTTTTTAAGTAAAACGCAAAATATTATTTTTTTAACCATAATTTACTGTTAACAGCTTGATGAATATTTTTTTATTATTCTTTCTTATGACCACACAGTTCCATATGAATAAAGGTCTTTTTCCTTAAAAATGGAATTACAGTATGCATTTCATTCTGCCTCAATTTTTCATTCAGCATTTCGTCATGCACATGCTTTCGTGTGCCAAACATTGTTTCACCATTCCCTATAGATGAACATTTAGATTGTCAAAATCATGCTTCACTGAACATCTCTGGATATGTTCCTGTGCACTGCTTGATGGAAATAACTGGGTCTAAGAGAGTTCTATGTTTAACTGGGTAAGGCACTATGAAATTCAGCTTCTCATTCCAAAAGACAGAAATAACTCCCTGGGGTTCCTTACCTCTAAATGGAGTCCACTTCCAAAGACAAAACACATCTGAAAAATAAAATTATTTGTTGTTTTATATAATTTATCACTCAAGTCAGTTTAGATATTTTGTTAATGAAACAGCTACCACCTGGGATATTACAGACAGTAGAAAAAAATGTTTAACCAACAGTACTATCTTTTTGCTAAAAGAAAACACAACCAGGGCCAGAGGAATGAAGCTACAGTTCCAATGGGGGTTGCATTTACCAAGCTAGTAATGGCCTGAGATCTGTATCTCATGTGTCCCAAAGTGGTGCTTCCAAAATTTATTTTCAAAGGGAGAATGGTATGAAAAACAAGTGAATGCAACGCTAATGGATAACCTCTCTTGATGTGTTTTCTGGGGGAAAACTTTTAACAGGAAACAATAGAGACTAGATCCAAGGCTCATCAGCATCACAAGGAGACATAGTTAAAATGTAATGTAGTGGGCCTCCCTGGTGTCTCAGGGTTAAGTCTCAGTGCTATCAAGTTTAGCCCCAGCCACTGAAGCATAAGTTCGATCCCTGGCAAGGAAGCTGACCCACATGGCGCAGCAGACCTTGCCTGTCCCGCCTGCTGTCACCCTCAGCAGTGTACTTCAGTAGATCTGCCTGTTCTGCTCTCCACTCTGTCTCTGGTAAATCCTCTCACCCCACTTCAGCTCTGCACCTCTGGCCTACCCCCCAGTTCTTGTATACATAAATAAATTTTTAAAAATCTTTTAAAAAAAGTATTTCTTGTCCAGTCTCCTTACTATTGGTCTTTTCTTTGAACAGACCAAATCGAGGGGTTGGCTAGATCAAATATTTACCATTTTAATTTTTCTCTAGAACCTTTCTGGGTCCAGAACAAGGTGTAAATATGTTACTTTAAGTAAATATTATCATTCTGAGCAAATATCATGTGTTTCACTCAGCTCTGAATAAAAGGGAACAATTTATAGTCCTTCACTACACTGTAAGTTCTTCATAGGTGTTATCTTCACTGATTCATATTAGAATGAACATCCTACGTGGTATTTGTTAAAAAAAGCAGATAGTCACGTGGTTATAAACAGCATTTCTTAAACTTAAATTTTGTTCACTGAGATCCTGTTTCATAAAAACAAACTTCAGTTCAGTAGGACTAGAATTCAGCCTCATATACCTTGCATTTCTATTTAGCTCTCAGATGCTGCTGAAATTAAAGCTTCTTGAGTACGAGATTATAAATATGATATGGATGATCAATTGTTTACTTAGGGATATGCACAATGAAGTTTGACTTTTTCATTATTGTCTTAATAGCTATCATAAAAAACACTGTCACTCAATTGCTAATATCTTGAAAGCAGATCTATTTAATTTCATGAATTTACTTATTTTAAATATTATTGTTAAACTGAAGAATAACTTTAGATTTATACAAATGTTGCAAATACAGTAGAGTTCCTTTACTAATGACATCTTAAATAACCATTGTACATTTGTTGAAATTCAGAAATTAACACTGGCATGCTTAGATAATGCACAGTTAGCTAAGTTTCACACGTTATTCAGATTTGGCCATTTCCCTATTAATGTTCTTTTTTCTTCCAGCATCCAGTCTAGGACCCCACACTGACCACTGCATTTACCGGTCATGTTGCCTTAGTGTTCCCTGGTCTGTGACAGTTTCTCTTTGTCTTTCCTTGCTCCTGCTTCCAGGGATTGATGGACAATGGCTGGAGCCATCTGCGAACCATTTCTTATGCAATATTAAATATTAGATTTTGTTTAATCAACTTTCAGTTGGGTTTTTTTACTTGCATCTGAAAGTAACCTGATCTATGCATTTTGCAGCATTATTACGTAAATTAAAAAATAATAGATAAATGGACTTATTGAAATGACTGGCACATATCAGATACTCAGTATATAGAATTATAAAGGTATGTCCTCAATTCTCAGACCTGTATTTTCCTTATCTTATAATTTTCAAAATTTGGATTTAATCATGCCTTTAATTTCCCATGATCCTACAACATGCTAAGTAACAGAATGCTCTGATCCTCTTGGATTCTTACAAGATCAGGAGGACTAAAACAGGTTGTGATGAGAGTTGTAAAGGTAACTGAAGCGTGGGGGAGAGTGGTTCAGGACGGAGGGTGCAGGGAGGCACTCAAGAGACGTTATATCTGCACAAAGGCTGGAGCAGAAAGAAGCACCACTTTAGGCAGAGGCCTGCAAAGGGAAGAGCCGGGCCATGACGCAGGAATGGCATGAGCAAGGGTCAAGGCTGCTGTGGCTAGAGGGGAGTCAACAGAGACGAGGTTGGGGCTTTTGGGGTACTTGCAATCTTATTTGTTGATCTGGTTGCTGGTTACATGGTGTATTCTCGTTGTGAAAATTCAGCACACTTACACTATGTGCACCTTCCTATGTGTTACACTAAAAATAAACAAAAATTTCTGTGCATCTTAAAGCAGAGGGTTTCTTGACATCTATGTAATAGTTCTGCCACCTGCATCTCCACAGCACCTACTGTAGTAATGTTTTCAGACACTTAAGAAGGCATGATGAAATGAGAGATTTGCTCCAAAATCACTGTACAAAAAGCCCAAGAGAATTGTGCCAACACTTTGTTCATTGTAATTGTTCGTTTGACTAAGGAAACAGTTAAGATCTTAACTACTCCTTTAAAGTAATAATTTGGACGTTTCCTTGGGACTCTATATCAGCATATTCTTAATTTAGAGCAGTGGTTTTCACTAAGCGAGAATGTCTGCACACACCCCTCGCTGACACTGGGGTCAGAGGGGCTATTTGGTAATGTCTGGAGACATCTGCGGCTGTCAAATGAAGGTGGGGTTGGGGGTGGAGCTCAGATGGGTGAGTGCTCGCGACATCTAATGGTCGCTGCTGATTATCCTCAGTTGCTCGCAGGCAGCCCCTGCAACAAGCATCATCTGGTCCAAAATGCCAATATTGAGAAACCCTGATTTACACCACACTTCTCTGCAAGTCACTGAAAACTAGGGTCAAGGTCATACAAGTTCCAGAGGACCAGACATTCATGTAAATTTGCCAATCAGCAGCATACTGTAGTCAATATAGATGGAAAAACTGCAACTTCTGTCTCTGGCCTCCATTCCCACTCCTTCCCACTTCCCTTTGAACATTTCCAGTTCTGTATGTTTGAGTGATTTTTATATGGGAATGTTGGGGAAAGGCTCCAAGCATTGGAAGAATGCCTAGATACGATGACCATTTTCATTCTTCCCAACTATGAAACCTGAAATATTTTTTTCTCACAAAGATCTTGGTGATAAAAAATGTCACGTGACATGTCTTTAAGCCTGAAGAGGAAAAGTGAACTTCTAGTCTATTCGAAGAATTAGTGTCTTTAGATGAAACAGATAAATCCTTCAAACACTTTCCCAATTTACTAAAGTTCAACAAAATTCTTTTATTTCTCTGATGGGATCCTAAGCATCTTGTAAAAATTGGCCTTTCTGGCAACTGGAAGGAAAATATGTGTGTATATATATGTATATTTGGCCGATGCACAAGGGAAGGCTAAGATTACCACAAAAATACAATCAGTGTGGTCTTTATTCTCAAAGTCAGCACACCTTAAGAAAAGACTTCCTGTTCTGAGTCACTTCACTGAGTTTAATAAACAGAATCCAGGAGGCCTCTGAGACACCTGAGAACAATTTCTCCTGGCCGGTAGATTCTGTTTGAAGTAGACAACTTTGAAGCTTTCTCCTGTTTCAGTGGTTAGGGCTAATGAGATGCCCTAAACTTTCATACCTCAGACTATTACTTAGCTTATCACAGATGAAATATAGAGGAATATAAAATAGTGTAAAATAATATTTTAACTTTGAGGCACTATAAAGGCTTATTGTTTCCATTCAGCCAGATGGACTTCATAGGGGTGGGCGGTGCGGTCACGTGAGACGCGGGGGTGCCCGAGCTTCTGCCTGGTGTTCTTGAAACTCACGTCCATCCCCGGACAATCACAGAAACACCTGTGTTCCTTTTCTGATCCACCCTTGGAACTAGGCAGGATATTTTACAATTCTTTGTTTCCCTTTTTTACTGTACAGAAGGCAAAACCAGACACTGCCTTGAGGGTCCTTGGCTTATTACCAAGGCTTATTACTTACTACTCTGAAAGAATTTTCAGCTGCGGCTGAAATATTAGGAAATAAAATGAAATAAAGGTCATGGCTGCCAGTTGTTTCTTTCCTCTGATCACATATCCTGATTTTTCTGTTTGTATAGAAAGAGTGAGAGGTCTGGCCCTTACTAGCCTCGTAGCTGCAAGAAGGTTACACATTCAGAGGGGGTCCAGCAGCCCAGGGCAGAAGGGGTGGACTGGCGATGCTGGAGAGTTACTGGGATGACCTGATGGCGGTCAGATTTATGTTGGAACTTTATCATCTCACTTTTCCTTTCACTTCTTTTGGGGGGAGGGGAGAGAGGCTGTCTTTAGAAAATTATTTTATAGTTAAACATTGGAACTCGTTTGAAAAGTCCCAAATTAAAGAACCAATTTATAAATGACTCATACACACAATTCCTGTACAAAGGAATCCAAGTGTAACTCCTAAAGAAGTCTCACTCAACGTCTAATTTAAATATACAATTACATGTTTTCACAGTTGATAATTAAAAAAATAAAATCAACAGCCAAGAAAAACAACATTTTGAACTTCAAGTTTTGAATGCTGATTTTGAATTTTAGATAGGAAAGTTACATACATATAGGTCTATTATAAACTAGACGACTTACCATAATCTTTTGCCTGCTCTTCAGATATTGGGGTTAATCTTAATGTAACAAATATGACTTTGGGTCATATTGAAGTCACTTTCAAATAGGAAGATATTTTCTTTGGAAACACTTAATTGCCCCAAAGAATTTTAAAATTTGGATTCAGTGACACTGGGCTATACTTGAGGTCCTAAAGCATGTAGTGAGCTCTTTTTTCAAGTTAGATTTGTGTAACCACAGACTACTATTTTCCCCTTGGTGGAGACCAAGGGAAGGTCCTGAAAATCCAACGTTAAGGTGTTTATTTATACTGACACCACAGTGTCATTATATAGCATCAATTTCCTTGATTCCCAAAACATTTTTGCAAAACTTAGAATGGCTTACAAAGAGATAAAAGAAGTCTTGAATATTTAATATTATTTTCTACTCCCAACTATTTTCTAGTAGGGAAGTTAGCTGTGGGTCTCAAACTCCAGTGGCATCAGAATCACCTAGTTCAAACACAGACTTCGGAGAAAGCCCACCTGTGAGTTTCTGACTCAGCAGGTCTGCAGTAGGGTACAAGAATCTGTGTTTCTAACAAGTTTCCTGATAATGCTGATGCTGCTGGTCCAGGGGTCACACTTTTGAAAACCACTCTGTGACTTTACTCTGTGTAAAGGGAAAGAGAAAACGATAGCCTGTATAATTCATAAATTGATAATGAGCCCTTAATTACAGAGATGTGTGAAATGACAGATGTAGGAAATTCTGTAATGAGTTATTCTTATCACTAGAAGATTTTTCACTTTAAAAGTAATAATTGACTACAATAGGATTCATTTAAAGTGCCTTCCCCTGGTTTATGTTTCTTTTTCAAGTTTAAGTTTTACTGATGATGAGTACTTACTATTTTTTGAAATATTTTACATTTACTGGCATGTGTTTTCTGTAACCGTTACAAATGTCCTTGGATTTAGGTAAAATATAGGTAAATCTTTATTAATGTATTTCACATAATTTGATAGATAGAAAATTACAGGTTTTCCCCACTTTTAGTTGCAATATATTTCTGAAAATTAAACAAAAATTAGAAAGAAGATATGCAGATCTTCCCCACCCCAAGAAATCAAGAGCTTCAGACTGTCTTTTTTCACCATTAGATGGCGCTGGGCTATCAGGAAGGCAACCTTCAAAATGGGCAGAAACTTGCCAATGGTTGACTCAAGGTCCAAAATGGCAAACAGGCATTTCAATGGGCCTTAAATAAGTGGACTGTCAAATTTGCACAATGAAAATCAGGACTTTAGAAAATTGTCTGAACACTCTGACAGGACCAATATCTGTGAAACTAGGCAAATCAATTTATATTTCTTCTCCTTACTTTCCCCTTTCTAGAATAACTATAACTTATAATGAAACTAATCCAATCGCTCAGTTCTAGAAGTTCAGACCTTAGTTCTAATTTGTAATGAAACTAAGCCAATTACTGAGTTCTAGAAGTTCAGACTTTATTGATGATGACTGTAGAAAATTGCTATAAAAGGGTGATGCCTTTGATTGACAGAAAGGAAAACAGGGTCAGGGACTTGGGTTCTAACTGACTGTGTCCGTTAATGACATTCACTCAGTCAGTGACTGGCATGCAGTGGGTGATCCAAAAAGTCTAACTCTCTTACCTATAACCCTCCTTCTCCCACCTATAAGCTCCTCAACGGTGGGACAGTTCACAAGCATCCAGAAGACTCTCCGATATACAGCAGAAGCAGTTAGTGATGAGTTAAAGCCAAACAAAAATTTACCTCTCAACCTATTAGGGCATTAAATATTTCTTCCAAAAAAAAAATGAAACTCATATTATGAGTCCTCTTTTTCTAAACTCAGAGAGACTTAAATCTTAACTTTTTAAAGAATACTTTAGTGTCCGAAGCATTTCCTTTTTCAAGATCAATGACATATAGATGGTGTTCTGAAGAAAAGGACAATTTAGATAAAGTGTGCAATTTAGATAAAGTGTGCAATTTAGATAAAGTGTGCAAGAGAAGCTTAATTGTGTGAATGACAACTGCAAAAACAAAAACAAAAAACCCAAATAGTTCTAGGGAGCTCAGAAAAGGCAGAAATCACTTCCTACTGGGGAAACTAGGGAAGGTTTCAGTCAGGCGATTAAAATGGGGTTGGCCTTGAGAAGGTGCAGAATCTGTGCAGAGAGGAGAGGGAAGGAAATGATTTCTATCAACAACAGTATTGTGGTAACATGGAGATGGAAGGCAAAGAACAAGGAGTTGTGCTGTCTAGCACCTTGACTATATGATGATGGCAAGTAGAAAATAAGAACAAAAAGTTATGTTAAGGATCTTCACTATACTATAGCATGGAAAATAATCAACAACTTCTGATTAGGGATACTATGACATTAGCATTACAGAAAAACCTTCTGTGCAAGACAAAAGGCAGGAGACAATGTGAAAATCATTGCAACTGGCAAGAGATGTCATGAAGACAGCAACTGGGTACTGGTCCTCAATACAGTAATGGCACAGAACTGCATGGCTAGAAGCAAGAGTCTTTATGGGGGCACAACTAGTCCCTGGCAAATTCTGCACCTGCAAAGCAGAAGAATAGGTCAGAGGGTACCAAAATTTTAAGTCTGAGTGGCTAGAAGGTTGCAGTTCTCAGAGTACAGTTGCAGAAATATTAAGCATAGATGCTGTATGAGTATCAGTGAAAGATGTAAGGCAACAAAGAGTAGGGTACTGTGGCTCAAAGGTAGGCAGGGGTTGATACCAAGCCCATGGGTGAGGGCTTTGAGGCATTTACACTCAAATGTTATAAGGGCAGCACCCTCAGCCATCACTGGTGCTGCCCACTTTCCACCTCCCTTGCCTCGGACCCACAGTTTGTATCTCCTGGTAACGCTCAAGCAGCATTCCCCCTGCTGTACTTGGTCCGGAGAAGGGGAGAGAAACAATACAGCATCCTAGAAGTAAAACAGCTCCCAGCAGAGTACTTCAGAAGCAAAGGAAGGAGACATCTGAAAGAAGAGATCTTGACATTGCTAAAACGATGGTTGAGCTTGGTCCTTGGCCCAATTTTTCAGTTAGCACCTTTGGGGTCTAGGAAGAGTGTATCTCTAAGATAACATGCTGGGTATGGGTAATTAATTTTAATTTTATTATTATTTTAGTTTGTGTTTGCAGGGAATCTGACAGAGTAGTGGGCTGCAGCTATTTTACAATAGACGAAAACCCGAATTCTCTTCTCTCCATTCACATCTGCCTTCTCATTCTCCAATTTGCCCGGCAGCAACTGCTTGACTGATGAAAGTAATTTCCCCAAGCTATGATTTTCATGCAAGATTTAGAAAAGCAGCTGTCAAGAGCACGTGGTCAATAATACTTGTTGAATAAATGAATGTGTCAAGGCTTAGCCATCTGGAGAGATACTTGCATTTTTTAAAGAGGACAGCAATACGATGAATCCCTAACCAGAATTTCTGACTTTTAGCCTATTACTATTTCTTAGTGGGGGCACTATTGGCATTTTCAGCAGAAAAACCTACAAGTGGCCAATTCTTAAAAGTTCTGCATATTGTTGAAGGTTTAGCATCCTTGGATTTGGACTGTTAACTACCAGTAGTATCCCTGACCTTCTGACAACCAAAATGCCCTTTCCACATTCTACCCCCGGGCCCCTGACATTGCCTTGAGAGCCCTTGCTCCCAAACCAACCTTCCTGCTAGGAGGCATCCTCCCTCCACTGTATTCTCTGGGCTTTTCTGAATATCTTGACTTCCTTTTTAAAAAGGAGGCAAAGGGCCTCCCTAGTGGCACAGCGGTTAAGCGCTGTGCTATGGAGCTGTCGGCAGCAGTGACAAGAGTTCAACATCAGCCAGGGAGATTCCCACATGGCTCAGCAGACATCTCCTGCTTCACCCACTGCTCCCCTCAGCAGTGTATTTCAGTCGATCTGCCTGTTCTGCTCCCCGCTCTGTCTCTGGTGAACCCTCTCGCCACCCCACTCCTCTGGCCTGTAACCCCAGCTTGGATGCATAAATAAAATAAAATCTTAAAAAAAAAAAGGAGGCAAAAAGGTACACAACTACTACCTTTTTCTCAACTCTTTTCTGACAACTCAACTAAAATTTATCCTTCCACTTTCTTGATGATCGGAACACCTTTCTATGAACACTCACTTGTTTATTAGAATTTTACGGCTTCCCTTCGTATCAAGAAGGCTGGAGATTCAACTTTCTACATTACATTCTTCAGCTCTTTCAGTTCATTAAAGGAACCATGCACTCCTGTGTTTAAGCCTTTATATAGGTTCTTCTCTCAGCCTAGAACATTCACTTCCCTCCTCTCATATCACCTCACTAAACTATGATACTTCCCAGATCTTGTCTGGGATCTTCGGAGGTGATCTCTAGTAGCCTCCATGGTATGATGTGTCCTTTTCTTACCATGACTTTTCTTACCATCATTTACCCATTTGGAAATTAGACATGTACTTACTTACTGGACGGTAAGGACCACGAGAACAGAACATATATAATGTTCTCATGGTTTCCTGTATTTCACACATTACCTACCATCAAGCAGAAATTTACTGAACAGTCATTATATTTCATTATAGATAGGGGTCATATATAGTTTCTACATTGTTTTATTTTTAAAGACATTTTTCATCTTAACATTATGCTCTGATGTAAATCCCGATGTTCTAGTTTCCTTCACCCAAGCTTTGCATATGGTAAAATCCTAATAATTAAAAAAAATTGATTATTTTATAATTTGTATTTATAAAATAATCAAAGCAGTGCAGTATCCTATGTGGTACATTCCTGATGCTTTAATATAATTAAACTTAGAAAACAATACTTCATCGTATGTGGACTGTATGTCTGAAATATGTTATGAGTCATTGTGGCACATTGAAAGAAATAAAAGACTAAGATTAAGAAATGCATGGGTGGCAGTGACACCCACAAACAGAGGGTCGGGCTAGGGGAGACAGCAGGAGGAGTGGGTGGCGCTGGCAGCACAGCTGAGTCATGAGCAGTGGCCTCGGTCTCTGTGATTGGGCTTTGGTCTGGATTCAAGGATTCAAGATGACCAATGAGGAATCTCTTTGCCAAACGATTCTACTGCAGACTTCAAAGTTATGGCAGGAGATGAGTTAATACTTAGATGGAAATAATATGAAGCACATGTGCAAGCTTTGGATGGCACAGATATTAACTTTAATGATGTAACTGGTCTATGGGAGTGTGAAGAAAAACTTAAAGGGAGTCTGCAGGCAGGGAGAGCAATCTTATAATGCGACCAGTCTGGGAGCAAAAGATGCAACTCAGAGCCAGTTCCTTGAGCAAGCCCAACAGCCCAGTGCAGCCCTGCTGAGAACAACAACGGTAGACCCAGGGTTTTTCTTAAAAATAAAAAGTGAACTGGAACAGACCAAAAGACAACCTGGAACAAGCCCCAAATGAACGGAGTGCCTGGCAGTTTATGCCTGACAGAAGCCCGAAGTCATCAGACTGTTCTGAGGAAGTGGCCATCTCTGAAAAATTCTCCTAGAATGTGGAGACACTTGAGAAATGTTTGTTTGAAGAAGACAGAGGAAGAAACAGAAGTCTTATGTCTGTGGCATGCTACAACTTTAGCCAGTTTGGAGGAGTGAGAACCTAGAGATTTAAAATCCCAGACTGAATAGGCAAAATTTCAGTAAAATGTAAAAACCAAACACGCATTGCTCTTAACCTGGAGCACAGTGACTTAGAGACACTGTATATCAGTTTTGCTAATACGACTGTGGACTTCATGAGTGGTGTTCAATATATTGGTCAAAACTCAAGTGAGGTGAATTTCACCTTTAAAGGTTTATTTACTAAGGGCCAACTTAATAGTCATGAGAGAATCAAACAACAGATGTCTGTAGAAGTAGTTGACATATTTAACCATTTAGTTTGGGGATCTATTAATTAAACCTAAATCATTGTGTTTCTAAGCAAATGTTTGTTCCTTGAATGGTTACAAATACTGTGGATAATTTCATCGAGGACATTACAAACAGGAAGGTGTGTGGCTCTAGATCTGAGGCTCAAACTGAAGCATTATAAACATTCACTTCACAACTGGATTGCATATGGATATTAGCTGTGACGGGACTCACTGCAACATTTCCTTCAGTAGTGAACTTTATTAAATCCCTATTCCATTCATGTGTGGTAACTGCAGATAGCACTCAACATCTCCCTCTTGTAGTTTCCCTCGACTGCGGAGGAAAATTAAAGCCAACATATCATAGAGGCCCTTACAGATAAGTTCTGAATGTGATTTAGTTCAACCAACTTAGCACTTGTATGACAGTTGACAGAAGTGAAGCAGAATTACATGTTGTTCCTGCTGGCAGACATAGATATGGATGGGGTTGGGTTTTTGTAGCATCTTATGAGTCCAGTGTCCATCAACGGATCTATGGGTGCCAACATGGAAGTGCACGCTTGCAAATGTGGCATGGTTGTGGAGCTGGCACCGAAAGTAACATCCTGAGCATGGTAGTTTCCAGAGTGTGGGAGTGGCAGTGTGTTCCTGATCCTAGGAGAGGCAGTGAATCTCTAAGTGTTTGAGTTCTGCTGTGTGGCTTGGAAGTCATAATTGACAGTTCAAACTTAAGTGACTGTTTCCTCAATCCTTCCTATCCATGCAATCAGTCTAATGCCCTGAAATAAATCTCTCCTTACTTTAACTAGCTAGAGTGAATTCTGTTATCTGCAACTGAACTCTGACCCATCCAAACTACAACTTATATTTCCTTCTATAAAAGACCTCAAGTAATTCTTCAAGAATTACTTCTATTAGGTAAGTTGCTTTCTACTCTTTACTAAAAACTATACTTCCAACTCCAAACACATTGGGGTCAAATACTGAACAGTCCACTCTGTCCAAAAAGAAATGTACTGAAAATTATAACACAAAATGTACTGTAGAAAATAAGGTGGTCCAAAAATTCTGCTGTGGTTCTGTAAATTATAGTCACTTTCTAAAGGTGCAATTATTGCCCAATAAAGTAAAATATTGAATTGCTAAAGTTTAAAAAAGCCTAAATTATTGACCTATTTCTCTGTAAATGAACTGTTCTGTTTGTTACACCATTTAAAGATAAAGGTAATTTCTTTTCTTATATGGAAGGAATTTAATATTTATCCATCCAAGTTAGTCAGGTGCTATGTTAACTTGGTATTTTCTTAGCCAGAAAGTTATCACCAATAAAGGAGTTGTTTTGTTATTCTGGAGGCCAAAATCAAAAGTCAAAATATGTCTTGGGAAAGGTTCATTAGCAAAAAAACCTCGAACTGAAAATAGCCTCAACGACCTGGACAAAATGAAATGGATGAATTAAGCATGAAATTGAGCTGGTGTGCCAAGGGTCCTAACTATAATGCTATTGTGCAGGATTCACTGAAATCCCTGTATTGGATTAGTCATGCTTTATATGTATGTATGCATTTTTTTCCTCTCCAGTGGCAATTCTGGGAGAGAGAGAAGGTAGTCTTTTGGAAGTTATAACTTTTAATATAGGAAATATACCTGAATTTTAAACTTTACTATGTAAGAAAACTGAGTAAGATTTTGTATCTAATCTCTCTGAACAAAAAAAAACCTCTGAAAACCCCAGTGCTCTACACTGCTTGTAATTTCTGTATGTGGGGAAAAAAAAAAATCTTAGAACTATTACATATGTTCATGATCTTTAGTACTAGAAAATTTCTTAAAACACCAACTTGTGAACTGTAGAGTGGAACTACTTTTATGTTAGTAATCTTAACAGTAAGAACACGGCTTTAGCAAAAAACTAAACTTTGTAAAATACATTTGTAAACACCAGCTTTAGACAACCCCCCACCCCTACCCTGTCTGGCGAAGTAACACCAAGGTAATTGCCCGGCGAGCCCAGTTCCGGGCCGTGTCCAGCCCACAGAGCACCCGGGAACCGCAGACAACTCGAGCGGACCTGGAGGAAGGCGCGGCTGAAACTGCCCACAACCTCCAAGTTTCGCGTCGGAGAAACAGCCAAACAAAGCCCCCGATCTCCGGGAAAGACCCCCTCCGGGAAAGAACCTCGATCTCCCCCTCAGGGCTCATTACACCCTCAGGGCTCATTGCACCCACAGATCACAGCCATAAAAGGCGCTAGGGCGCTCGGGTGCGGCGCCAAGAAAAAGAGAACTTCAGGCAGGTTCCAACGCGTCTGGCTCCCGCCCGCGGAGCTTTTCCGAAGCCGCAGGGTCCGCGTTCTCCGAAGCCTGCCCAGCCCTTTCCCACCTACCGGCACCAGGCGGGAGCGCCCGGCTGACGGCCGCTTCCCGGGCGGAGCGGGCAGGTCCGGGCGCGGGCCGGTGCCCGGGCCAGCTCGGGCCGCGCGTCTCCGCTCCCGCACTTACCAGGACCAGCAGCAGCGCACACTCCGCGCTCCGCGCCATAGCCCTCGCCTCGGGCCGCTTGCCCCGCTAGCAGCCGCCGGCTCCCCGGTGCCCCCGCGATCGCGCCCTGGCTCCTCCCCGGAGCCTCCGCCCCCGTCCCCGCCCGCGGGCACTTCCCCGGCGCGGCCGGCGGCGCGGCCCCGAGGTGCGGCTCCACGTGTGGCCGCCGTGAGAAAAATGGAGCCCGGGGCCCGCTTGAGCAGTTCGCCGAGCTGGGGGTTCGGTAGAGGTGGGAGGCGCACCGTGGACTCCCGCCCCCCACCCCAGGCGCACACGCACCTGGGACCGTGACGTCCGGGGGTTGGGGACTGTAGGTGGCAGGCCCCGCCCCGCCGTCCTCTCCCGATCCCCTCCTGTGAGTGGCTGGGCCGAGGGAGCGTCCTGGCCACCAGGCAGCGCTAGGCCTGGGCAGTGCAGGTGGCTGGGCCCGCTGGGCCCCGACCGGAGGACACAACGTGGTCTGTCGAGTGGAGCCCCGCGGGGTCCCGCGTGAGACCTGGAGGCGGCGAGGCCGCCCGCCCGCAGCCATCGGAAGGTGAATGTGCCTTGGGGCCAGAGCGCGGGTGGCCCGGGGAAGACGAGTGTCCCGGGGATACCTCAGCCGGGGTGCTGGGGCCGGTTGTGAGGAGGATGGCGGATCTGGATCAGGATTTCAGGCGACTGTTTCCGCGAAGGCTTCTAGCCTCTTGTCTATTGCTTCCCCAAGGTTTGCGGTTTGCAAGGTTACTCCTTGTTAGCTAGACTCGAACTAGGAGAAAATTCCAGGCGTGTGAAGGGAAATACATCCTCTCCGATACCATTTATAAATTCACTTTCACAGAGTATAGTACAGATCAGAGTTCTCAGCCTAATAGTCATAAGCTTTGTGACGTGGACCACCTCTGGGTGCTTCAATTTTTATACCTGTCGAATAGCATTCAAACACATAAAGCTGATGAGAAGATTAAATAATAACAATTGTGAATCTTTATGTAATGTGAAGGATCTAGCTGGTTAGCACATAGGGTCCGAGTAGGTGGTAGTTATTACAACTATCATTAGCATTTGCATGAATAAATGTTAAGTTAAACCCTTGAAAAACAGAAACTCAGTAGGGGTGTCCCGACACTAGATTAACACCAGATTGGGACATTTGTATAACAGTTTAGTTCTTGTTGGAGTAGGGGAAGAACGTTGGTTTGCCCCTAGAAAGAGAAGGCTGGCACTAAGTTTGGCCAAAATAGCAGAGTTCCTTCTGCAGTGACAACTGCCTTCCTGTCCTCTCCCAGTATTTCCTACTTTTCTCCCCTCCTCCCCCCAGTTATCAACTTCCCAGTTTTCCAGGATAATGAGCATCTCCTCTTCAGTGCCCCTTTTCCAACTGCCAAAGACCACCTCTCTTTGAGTAGAGAAGCACATTCTCCTATTGTTTTATGGCTTAATTGTTGAGTGAACCTTTCTCCTGCTGTTTAGTGGCAATACTTAAATTGTTGAAAACTGGGTATCTAAAAGAGTGTCTGCTTAGTGTAACAGTTTCTAGTGCCCAGAACGGTGCTAAGTACCACAGGAGACTGCAGTAAACATTGGTTACGTATTAAACCAGGAGGGAAGTATGTCTTTTAGTTTCTCCTCCTTTCTCTTGAGCCAGATGTGGATGTTAGTGCACATGGTGATAATTCTCATGCCCCAAAGGGAGGGGTTGCAAAAAAAAAATTCTCATTCCCCATCAGGCTGGGAAAACTCCTAATTAAAGAGGGGCAGGCTCTACCAAAACATTTCCCAAATTATTCCTGCAAACTATACATAAGTCTTAGATAAAATTAGGGCTCTTGCAATTGAGTCCTGTAGGCAAGTATTTATGCCTCATTATCAAGACTTGGGTCTCTGTTTAGTAATGAAGATAATTATAGGTTCCAGAATGAGAAATAAGTAATGCAAATTTTATTTCTGTTGAATTATTCAGTCTTCACTGGAGACTGTCAAAATCAGTTTCAGGGTATTCCTCTGTAAGTCATTAATTTCAAGACTTTGAAAGAAGGTGTCATAACGCACCCCCTAATGTCATAGTGTGTCATTCTTGAGTTTTTTCCACTTTAAACATTTTGAAACTTATGACTCAGTGAGGCTGATCCTGAGCTACTGATCTAGCTTATACCTTTTCTTTTCTTCTGGGATAAAAGTAAATCTATTTGTACAAAAACAAATGTGGTCATTGCCAATGAAGCACAGATTGCTTTAAAGTGAATTAAGTGTTAGCAAGATGTGAACAATTGTGCTTACATGTTAATTCCCCTAAGTTAGTTGAACAATATTGTTAATGTACTTTTCTTAAGATGTGCATTTATAATATGTAAATTCAAAATATACTTTGCACAAATAATTAACTTTAACATCCACATATATCCAAAATATTTACTAAGCTGTATTTTCTATAATATTTTGCTGCACACTTACATACGGGTAAGCATAGGTATCAAATGATTAGCTTATCAGAATTATCTCTTACCATTATATAAAACAAATATTTCATTTTAAAAAGTTTATAAAGATCAATAGAAAGTAATGTGTCCCTTTTCTACTATCATTGTCTCTTAACTTTCAACACTTTTCAACATTAAAGATCACTTTATAAAGTTCTTGGCTAATGGCTTGACAGCGGCTGACCATTTCATTTCAGTGAAAATCCCAATGAATATATGAATTAGAATTTATTGTTGAAGAGGTGAGAGCTCAATCTTCTTGCTATCCTATGTAATTCCGTAAAAGCAAATCATAGGAATGTGTGGCTGTTACACCATAAATGGTTACCCTGCTCAAGAGACTTACTCATAGAATGTGAGAGACA
The DNA here is from genome assembly GCA_004024925.1 of Scalopus aquaticus. NCBI lineage: Eukaryota > Metazoa > Chordata > Mammalia > Eulipotyphla > Talpidae > Scalopus > Scalopus aquaticus. Next base: position 58,066 of record PVIJ01000237.1, on the reverse strand, counting down.
TACAGGATATAGGAAAAAAAAAATGAAATTCCTCTGTGTAATGAAGGACAATAAAAAGAATATGTTGTTTAGATTCATGCCATTTCTTCATTAGGTTAATTAACATTTAATTTGTCTCTGTTCAACAAACATTTAATTTACATTTATTGGGGATGCAAGATAAATAAGTGTTCCTTCATCCAAAGAAACAAAACCAGACACTTATAAAATTATGTATCTATACCTACTTATAAATTATTATAAATTCAGTGGTAGAACTGCATTTACTGCAGAATATGATGAGAACAATAAAGACAGTCTCTAATTCACACTTTAGACCATAGATTAGATAAGACTTACTTGTGTTGGGTGGGTGATGTGGTGAGCTATTTCTGAGAAGATGAGTAGTTGGGAAGAATCTGCTAGAACAGAGTAACTCAAAGCACAGACAATGTTGGAGCAGAGTCAGGGGATTCAGATTTACCTGTGAAGAAAGCATTATTTTTATCAGATTGACACAAACAAGGGAGTCAGAAGGAAAAGCTTTTTGCTTTGTGAAATTTTTGAATTTGAGTTATTAGAGCAGTAACCAACTAGACGAGTCTAGCAAGTAGTTTGTGACAAGGAAGATACAATTGCAGGTAGATTTAGGCGGCAGTAACAGTCATTCAGTTTTTTTCATCTTCCTGGCTGTGCTTTCTCAATCGATTTCTTAGTCTTTGTCTACCTGTTAAATGCTTTTATCTTCTGAATTCCCTTCTTTAAAAGCATGGTTCTGTAGCTATTTCCATTGTGCAAACAGATCACAGCTTTCTTACCTAAGGAACATGGGATATTACATTTGGGTATTTCATAGGGACCTCAAACTGCCATAAAAATTTTGTAGGAATATCAAACCAGCACACTGACAAAAAAGTTTCCCCCTCCCTTTGACACCTCTCCCGTTCAAGCTTGCTACTTTCTTATGACGAACTCATGTACCTGTCAACTTGGCTACTTAATCCAGGAAACTGAGAACCATTCCCCTTCTCCTTTTTCTATACTCTCCATGTCCAGTTGCTGACCTTTGCCCTCTTCTCTGCGGCTCTATTCAAAATGAGTCACACAACCTGCTTTGCGGTTTATGGTTATTTTATCCCTATCTGCTACTCCACCCATCCCTCTTTCTTAAGATTGTTAGTTCCTTGACAACTGGTAGGCCCAGCCCCTAATAGTCACTACATTTGATCATTTATGATCGAATAAGATTTGTTGAACCAAGCTCACATACTGGAAGGAACTAATCATAAATAAAATGTAGTATTGTAGTGGGAGGTTATCAGACTATCTACTGGGACTGGGCTAGCAGTGATTCTGGTTAGAATGGGGAGTGTGCGTTGGTTTGTGTATGCGTGTTTTCCCACACCGCACTGCAGCCCAGGAGCAAGGGAAGGCTAGCAGCTGGTGGATATGAGTCAGGGTTGAGCAGAACTTGACTGATAGTGAAGATATGTAAGGATATCCATGCAGTTGAGAGTGGCAGGAGGGGAATAGACAAGATGAACCTGTAAGAACTCAGGACCCTGTTGAGAGCAGACTGTTCATTTTCTGGGTGTGAAGAAATGGAAGAGGATGTTCTCTGTACTCCTGGAGAAGGAACCACGGTTCTTTTTCACAGAAGCGAAGGCATTAGTGACTTCACAGACGCTGGGAGTCTGTGGGTCCAAAAGATTCTCATGGACTTTCTGGTTAATTGAGCCAAGAGCTGCTCCTAGCTTAGCAGTGAGGGAGAATTGGCCCACTTGAGGATGGGGGATAGTCTTTAATAATAGGGTGGGAAAATCTTGTTGCCTTTCTGAGCTGTAACTGACAGAGTAATAATCAAAGCTTAGTAGGCAGCAAACCCTATGCTTTAGCACAAAGAAGCTAACAATAGTCAGTCTTGAGAGTACAGCCACAGACACCAGCACCCCTGGAGAGTGAGGGAGCTCCTGGCAGTGACTCATGGTGTCTGACTGAGCTGCTCCCAAAAACGCCCTCTTGTGAGTCAACTTATAAGGACTGATTGCTTGGATGCAAAGTCCTTGAACCAAAAATGTCTTAAGAAAATAGTTACCACTGTTTATGGGATTTGGAGAAATAGCAGACCGTACTACTGTTACAAAATAGGTTTGACTCAATAAATAAAATTGTCTATTCTTGTGTCTAAGTAGAATGCTGAAGATATCCAGAGGTTTTTTTTTTTTTTTTTTTTGGGAAAAGGCCATACTATTTTTAAAATGTGATAAGGTTGTAATATTGCTGGCTTGAGGCGTGTACAAAGTGACAGTTGTGTAGAAAACCACAAGGCCTTGATATCCATCAGAATGCCTCTCCCTCCACTGACTAATGTCTGAAATCTTCTAACTGAAGGCTCCCTTGGCTGTTACCTCGCTGGGAGGGCAGCTTGTTATCAGTTATCAGTTATTGACCTGGTAACATGATGCCACAAATGCACCAATCATGCTCTACATCAGGGCCTTTGCATTCCTCCCTAGTAGGGTCTGCTCCAGACAGTTACAAGGATGAATCTTGCCTTGGTTTCCCAGAATATCACCCCATTGGTGATATCTTTTCAGACCACCCATTTAAAAATTCACTTATAACAGGACTGTAAGGAAAGCAATAGGAGAGAGACACTGGGGGGCGGGGGGAGGAGAGGATAAGGGCACAAAATGGAGTAGAAAAGAACACAAGGGACCATGGAGATGGATCACGGGTGAATTGGTGGTGGGTTACCCAGGGGAATACAAAATGTAAAAGACATAAATAACAATAAAAATATATACAAACAAAATAAATAAATAAAAAATAAAAATTGCAGTATCATCCCACAGTGCCCCAGCCCCCCTCCTTGCTTTGTATTTCTTTTTGGCACATCACAATTTGAAAGACTCTGCATTTTCTTATGTATTATCTGTTATAATTCACTAGAATGCAAGCCTCATGAGGACAAGGATTTTTCGCTGCAAACTTCTGCGTATCCAGTACCTAAATCAATGCCTGACCCAGGTAGGTTTTTTATAAATTTTAGTTCAATGTGTGAATGAGTGAACAAATGAATATATTTTCAATATTACTGTGGAGGCTAAGCTGTGTGTGTGTGTGTGTGTGTATGTGTGTGTGTGTGTGTGTGTAAAATGAAGGTCAAGGGGAAAAGAGAAAGAAACTTGTACTCCTAGAAGGATGTGAGTCAATGTCACTAAACTGAGGTGAGGGTGTGCTGGGAGGCTTGCTTTGTTCACGGTGAACAAAATTCCCCCACCTCAAGGTCAGGCCTTGCTCCCACTGCCTGAACAGTGTAAGTTGGAGGAGTTAAGAGGCCAGTGGATAACTACTTTGTGTTCTTCTCTCCTTCAAGTTCCCTCCCTTATGGGGGAACAAAGTGAGGAACCATGAACCGTGTGGGAAGTCCCTTTTCCCTCTGGAGCTGAGCAAAGCACCCATCCATTGCCAACGTGACACTTAGGAATGTTGGTTTTATCTACCCAACTGCATTTTCTGAAGAAACTTCGGAATAACCCTCTGACTTTGATTTTACCTGGGATTTGTTTATGAACTCCTTGGAAAGATAAGGGAAATAGTAGCGGCTGGGGAAGAGAAGAGGGGAGTGTTTGGCTGCTAACAGCAGCCTTGCACTGGAATCCATCATCTGCTAGTCAGGAGTTGCAGGCTACCAGCAGACGGTGTTTACTGAGAGCAGCGACAGAAAGCAGCACATTGACCAGGGTAACTAAAGAACCTAGAGAGATGTAGAGAAAAAAATCCTCAGAAGGTAGAAAAGAATTTGGTTTCTTGCAGTTATTTCATTCATTTGCAGGTAGATCAGTGACAGTCTTATGTATAATGAAATAATAAAATAGCAGTGAAACTGTAGCTTTGGAGAGTAAACCTATAAATAAATAGATTTAAATTACTTTCAGAATGATCTGGAATGGTGAGTATAAATATTTTAATAGAAGAAGCAGAATCTCCAGAATAAATTATAATTTCAATTCTAAAAACAAAACATAGATTCAAAGGAATTAAATTGTTTTAATTTACTTTCAAAATTATCTTGCTGTGTTTTTTTTTTTAATTTCAGTATCATACCAGTTGATGTAGTAATTTGCTAATTATTTATTAAATTATTTGACTTATTAAAATGACTAAACCACATTTAAACGTATTCAATATTGATGTACTTCTTGTATTTGACATCCCCTTCTGGTGGAGAAAGAGGGTGGCTTCCAGTTGGGGTGGTAAATGGAGCCTCAGGGTGAACTTGTCCAGGAGAGGGTGTGAGCTTATGACTGTCATCTGTCACACGTGTCAGGCAGAAGAGATCCTGAGAACCATTACTTTGGAGGGCAAGCTACAGGAGCTATGCTGATCAAAAGTTAGTGTTATTTTTCAATCTCAAATATTGTGAATGATAAATTACTCCTATGTAGTAACTTTACATTTGTAACAAAAGTAACTGACAATCCCTTAACATGATAAATACCAAGTTTAGTCACAGCTATCCATGAGCCGCCCTGCAGAGCTGAGGCAGTCTTTCTGATAGCATCAGAAATAAAAAAAAAAACCAAAACTTTTTTAGTGCTTAAGCACTTCAGGAAACTATTTTAAAATCTGTTTTGTTTCAACTGTATTTTTTGCTATTTGTTTTTGCTTTTTCAGTGGAACTAGTTCAAGTGTTATTACTTCTTTTTGTTCCTACTTCATGTAGAGGATTTTGGGAAATATGTTCAAACATTGAATAAATCAGTTAGGTAAAATTTGCTGTGAAGAAGACAATGGGAAAAAATTGCTCCGGATAGTTTAGTTTTCATGATTATAGGGACCCTTTCCAGCTTGCCTGAGAACATCTGTGGCTAAAGATTTTTTAAATCATAATGTTTATCATGAATAGTACTATATACCTTGAAAGTGACCTCTTATTTTACTAGTTAATTTTTTTTAAAGTGTACCTGGCTTAACTTCTACTGAAACAATATCTGAATGAGATCATATCTGGACAGAGTCACACCCATTTCATGCAGAATCAATTACCACAAAAGGAGTCAGTCAACAAAGAATTCTTATGACTAATTCCTCTATGGATATGAGAGAGGAAGAAAGGACTTCTTTCTTACCATTAGGATTAGAACATTTATCTGAAGTAATCTGTAAACTTGATGACAGAACAACAATTTAAGCAAAGCAGTATTACAGGGAAGACTGGGTTGAACAAAACAAAAGCTACATGAAAGCTCATGTGATGAATTGCTTTATATAGTTCAAAAAAGTGCCCCTGTAAGTTTCCATTATTTGGCTCTGCGGAATAATCGTTCTTTATCTTGGAATTTTCAATGATTGGGACCTGAAGTCTTTGAAGCATGGTTGATTGTCCTTTATACTTCATACTAGAAAGTATAAAAATTTTCATTTTAGAAGTACCGAAAAGTCATCTGAAACAAACAAAAATTTAGAGGAAGATGTGACTCTTAGGCTTTAAGGAATAACACGATGCTGGGACTTCTATAGAACATTGTATTTACTTGCATTTCCTGGAAACTATGTACACGAGGTCAGTTGGTCAGAATGTGAACCTGAGCCCAGGCATGCTTCATCTCCGCCACAGGCGGAGACCAAATTTGAGGGGCATTGGAAAGTATCTGTACATAAAACATTCCACCTCCTGACCTGTGTCCTAATGATAATGAAATTTCCCTTGGGTTCCTGAGTCAACAGATATTTTAAATATATATTTTTAAAGATTTATTTATTTATGCATACAAGAACTGGGGTGTAAGCCAGAGGTATGGGGAGGTGAGAGGATTCACCAGAGACAGAGCGGGGAGCAGAATAGGCCAATCTAATGAAGAACACTGCTGAGGGGAGCAGCGGGCAAGACAGGAGAGGTCTGCTGCGCCACGTGGGAAGCTCCCTGGCTGGGGATCAAACTCCTGCTGCAGTGGCTGCAGATTCTGTCATAGTCTGAGACTTAACCCCTTGTGCCACCAGGGAGGCCCCTGGATATTCTAAATATTGAAGATACGTCCCTACATAATGAAGTCCTTTCTGTGATTTATGGCTCTCTATGCATTAATATGCTTGAAATAAGTAAATTATGGCTCTCTATGCATTACTATGCTAGAAATAAGTAAATTACGGCTCTCTATGCATTAATATGCTAGAAATAAGTAAATTATGGCTCTCTATGCATTAATATGTTAGAAATAAGTAAATCACAGAAAGACTTCATTATGTAAGGACATATCTTCAATATTTAGAATATCCAGGGGCCTCCCTGGTGGCACAAGGGGTTAAGTCTCAGCCCATGATGGAATCTGCAGCCACTGCAGCAGGAGTTTGATCCCCAGCCAGGAAACTTCCCACATGGCACAGCAGACCTCTCCTGTCTTGCCCGCTGCTCCCCTCAGCAGTGTTCTTCAAAAAATTTTAAATTTTACGTCCATTCATTTAATGTTGGGTCAAATACTTTTTGCAATTAAAACCTTTCATTTAGCCAGCCACTTGGCTCCATATATCACATAGAAACTAATGTAAAATCTGGTCATTTCTTTGGCTCTGTAATTGCTGTCCTATTGACATTACCTAATATATGTATTCTACTGGAGGCTGGGTCAATAACATCATTCCTTTAATTCTAATTTTCAATTAGATGTGAAAAATTAGGAATATTTCTAATTTTTTTCCACCAGATTCACCTGGCTGCCCCTTCTGCTTGGTGGAGATGCCATAAGAAGGATTCTTAGGGAAGAAGCTTCCCACTCTGCTCAGTACTTTATTGCCAACACAGTGTGACAGGCCAGAAATGACTGACACTGTTCTCACACAGTAAAGCTTATTTGCACTTTCCTCAGGAAGTTTAACTGAAAAGTTGTAATTGTTTGGTGATTCTTATCATTTTAGCCATATAATATGACAATTTGATGTGACTTGGTTAACCTCTATTTTCCTGTTTCCAGAGGAATTTTCAGTGTAGAGTTGACCAAATAGAACAAGTCTTGTGGCTAAAACAGGAGATTAGTGAAAAAGAAATATTATCATCATGCTTTAGAGTAGCACACAGAAAATTAACCTAGTTAATTCTCAACTCTACCTCTGATCAACAACTTACTTTCAGCCTGTTTGAATACCTGTAAAACAATAGTTTGGATTAGATAATATAGATATTTTGAAACTCTATGATTTTAGTAGTTTGTATGTCAGCACTCTTTGAGTTGAGTTCATTTTGAAGGTTTTAATAATAATAAAAGAGAATCTCTTCATGAGCACTTACTATGGTCCAAGTGCATTCTTGTAACTTCTTTACAGAAGCCACATGAAGTAGGGACTGTTGTTATATCCGTAATAAGTGTCCAGAGAGGCTAAGTAACTTGCCCCAAAACACACAGCTAGTAAGTGGCGAAGCAAGGATTTGAACTCCAGTAGTTTGTCTCCAAAGCCAAAAATCTTAACCATTAACTTAAAATGCACAATTAAAAAAGCAAAACAAAAATCTTTCATGTTTATCTTTTGATAAACCTTAAAATAGTATCTTATAGTTAATTGTGATTGATAAATAGATGGAAAGAGATTTTAAAATTTTCTCTTAGGTCCTCCAGTGGGTTTTGATTTTCTACAAATGTTAAACAGGTTTTTCTTTACCTGACAACTCACTGTTTCTTATCATAACATTCAACAACATCTTCAGGCTTGTTGTTGCAATGGAGACCACATTCTCTAGCCAAAATTGGCAAAGACAGCAATCACATGTATTGGCTCATGAGGCCCTGAGAGAGCCTTTGTTGCCTTATCTGCCTTATCTTGGTAGCATAAGCCTTTTTTATTGATTTGCTTCTTTGGAAGAATCTTCAAAGACTAGTACAAAAGAGCACGGTGCCAGCATCCAAGAAAGTATATATAGAAAGAAAGTCATGCTAGAAAAATATCACCTTATTATCAACTGTTAGCAGTTATAAAATATCTTCTGGAAAAAAAAAACATGGCAATTTTTAACAATTGAGAGGAACAGAAGATGAAGAAAAATAAATATTGTTATAATTTATTAGATAAGGGTGTATTGCACCTAAAAATTTTCTTGAGGGGCCTCCCTGATGGCCCAAGGTATTAAGTGGCTGCACAATCATGCTATGGGCAACCACTGCAGCATGAGTTCGATCCCCAGCCAGGGAACTAACCCACATAGTGCAGCAGACTTTTGTCTCTCCCACTGCTCCTCTCAGCAGTAAATCTGTCTATTTTGCTTCCCACTCGGTCTCTGGTGGATCCTCTCACCCCTCATACCTCTGGCCTGCACCCCCGTTCTTATATACATCAGTAAATAAAAATAAATCTTTTAAAAAATTTTTCTTGACATACAAGAAGGTGTACATAATTAATTCATACAACTTGATGAGTTTGGAGATAAGCATATACCCTTGAAACCATCATCTCAATTTATGTCAAAAACCTATTCATAATCTTCATGTTTCTGCCTTATTATTATTATTATTATTATTATTATTATTATTATTATTAATTTTGTTGTGATAAGAACAGTTCATATAAGATCTCCCCTCTTAGCAAATTTTAAGTTTACAATTCAATATTGTTAACTAAAGGCTCTTATGCCTATCCCGTAGGTCTCTAGAACTTATTTATTTTGTATAACCATAAGTTTGGATCCTTTGACTAATAATTCCCTGTTTCCTATTATACAGCTTTTACTAAGCAAAAGTTGTGGATGTCAGTCCCAGATGAGGATGATTAAAACTTTGGTCAAATAAGGTATCTTCATTGTGCCTTACCAATAGAAAGCTAAGCAGACATTCTAGGTGATTCTTAATTTTTTTTTCTTTTTTCAATAATAAATCTAGAACAAACCCCTTGCATGCAGAAACTTTGTATCTGCAATATGAATTGTCATGTTGTGACTTATAAGAAATATATTTGGTTATTCAGTGACCAAAATATATTTCTTACATATACTAACCTTAATCCACAGTTCCTGGCTCAAAACTTGTAAAAACCTTGGAATTTCCTGTATATTGAGAGTCATAGAGGTGTCCTTTGCTTTGTTAATGAACATAATTTTTCGAAAACACCTGAGGATGAGGATTTGTTTACTGGAGAACCCTCTGTGTGATTAGAGGTGGGGCTAAGGGCCTGGAGGTTGAGTTCCATTGCCGATAGCCAGTCATATGTATGTAATGTATGTAAAAATCCAAGAGGAGAGTGTTCAGAGGGCTTCTTGGTTGGTGAACCCATGGAGATTTGAGGAGAACAGTATGTTAGGAGAAGGCTCTAAGCCCTTCCTCCATACCTTGCCCTATGCATCTCTTTCAACTGACTCTTCCTAAATAATATCCTTTGTAACATGTCAGTGTTCTAGTGAATAAATGGGTTCCCTGCATTTCCTTAGCCACACTAGCCTAACTGAACCTGAGGAGGGGATCATGGGAACCTGACTTATGGCTAGTTGCTCAGAAGCTCAGGTAACATCCTGGGCTTACCTCTGTCTGAAGAGGAGGGCAGACTTAGAAAACTGAATCCTTAGCCTGTGGTTTCTGATGCTTTCTACAGGTACATATTAGCAGAGTTGAGGTGTATTCTCAGACACCTGGGTGGTGTCAGAGAATTGCTTATTGGTGTGGGGAAGCCTGTATACATACTCATGTTGGAATTGAATCCAGGAACACTCTTTACACACTAAACATTAATATCTGCCCCATAAGTCTGATGATGGAAAGACTGATTTAACCATGCCAAGCTATTTGATTATCTGAGGCAAATATATGTGGTTATGTATGTGTGTGCATGTGTATGTTTTATGTTGTGAGTTGTGTGGTGTGTGTGTGTATTTTACTCCTTAGCATAATATAAATATTAACAATACTAGTCAGTTGGACATGGGAAGACATGACTGAAATTAATAGCGCATTTTTTAGGTTAAACACTCATTTTTGGCTTAGTAACAATGCCTCCTTGCAGGAGTAGAAACCATGTCATTATGCCATTTAGGTAAATACTGGATTACCTGACTCTGTGCTGCTTTATAATTAAGAAAGCTCTTTGTAATGCTCTTTTGATAATGACAGAATATAAATACTTGCCCTGCATTTTGAGGAAATGAGGACATACATATTCTTTTGATATCAACATTTTGCTTGTATTATCATAATTTGATGTTTTGTGTTTTCACACAAAATTTACTGTTATGAAATTTATAATAAGTAATTCAACGCACAGAAGTCAGAGATATTCTAAGGCATACAATTAAAAACACAATGGTGCCATTTACTTCATTAAAATAAACGTAGAAATGGAGGTGGTCTTAAGGAGTAAAATAGTTACAGCTGTTAAAATGTATGTATTGTTTTCCACAAATCATGGAAGGACTGAGAAAGAAGGACACATTTAAAAATGATCATTTTTGTATCTAGACACTTGTCATGTAACATCTTCTAAATAGCATCCTATCAAAGTAATTTTAAAGGAGTTGAACAAAAAAGAGATTCCAGGCTTCCAGGTAGCTTGTCTCTGCTATTAAATGTGTAGGACAACTGGTCCTTATGCCCTGAAAAATAATTTCACATAAACTTCAAAATAGCAGCAAGTCATGTGTTTGCATCCTTTCTGTCTTTCTCTCCATCACAGATACATATCTCTAGAGAGAAACATAGAATTTTTTATCTTTCTCTTTATTTATACACTGACCTATATTGTACTGATTCTTTCATTTTTAGAATTGTATTTAGATTTATCTTCTTTTAAATAATTTTCTTTCCAATTCTTCATCTCTACTCAAGTCTCAGATTTTAAAATAAGCAGATTACTACTTATGCATAATTATAGATTTTTACATTCGCATCACTCTTATATGAGACTTTGAGGAAGTTATTTTACTTTTTCCAGTGTGCTTCATTTGTAACCTCAGACTAACTAATTTATAAATGTGAATATGTAAATGTTTTGGCTACTTTGTAGCCCTCACCACTGTGTCTTGTCTATCTGCATTGATAACTGCATCCACCTGGCCTTGATATTTTAGACCATCATTTTCTTTAATTTTAACTACAGAGTATCTAGATTATTTCGTTTTGTATTTCTTAAAAAAATCAACTTATAGAAGAAAAAGAAACTAAAGACAGCAACCTAGCATGGCCAATGTCTTGCTGTGGAGGACATTTCAGTGCATTCTGGATCAGGCAAAACAGAAGGAATTTCAGAATCAATCAAGGAAAATATGTTATTTCTGGCACCTGGAATTTAAATGATTGTTTTATTTCTTATCCATTATCCCCTCCATGTAAAGCAATCTCAGGCAATATTGTTGAGCAAGTGTTAAAAAACACAGTTTCTGATTCAGAATTACTCTTTGTAGACCCCATAAAGGAGTTCAGAAAATGTTGAATTGTTAAGAACAAGAAGGAAAGATCTTTAACTTGTACTTCTTTCTTTTATATTCTTACTCGATAACATTAATTTAAACCGGTTTTACGGTATTTATTTCTTGAACATTTTATGATAAATAGGAGAAACTGGTGGTATTTTTGGAACTTACCTATGTGGCTTTCATTATCCATAAATTGATTTGGGACATCCAAATCATATCATCTACATATCTTCACTCTGCTTCGTCTCCACTGTAACCCAGTTCCTGCACCTCATATCTCTGGTCTACGTCGAATTGCCTGCATTTAAGAATGAGGAAGGTCAATCAGAAGCAAGTGTCAATAGTTTTCAACAGTTGGAGGGACTTATTTTGTGACATCCCTTAAAAAAATTTAGAAGACTTTAAAATAATGATTTTAAAAATCATCATTTACTTGCAGACAAAGTAAATGATGGGCTTTGGAGACAAAGCCGCTGGGGCTGATGGCTCTGCCCAGGTCATTGTGCATTCTTATCTATCACTGCAGGCTGGAAACCTCACCTTCTCTTTACTCCATCTTTTCTCTTTGAGTCATCTTAAGATGTCAAAACTTTTGCCCATGAAGTCATTCCAAATTGCCAAACACTAAAGGAGATAAAGCATCCAGTTATCCAAGTCTGCCCTTGACCTCATCTAGCAGCTCATCCAGCACAATCTCCACCAGAGAAGAGATCCTGGGTCCCAGGTACTTCTTTCCTGCCTGGGAGATGCAGAAAAAGTTATCAACTAGAAAAGAAAATAAAACATGATAAAGATACATAAGTAACTTTCTACATTTTTAAATAACTACTAATTACATAGTAGTTCAGCTTTTATAAATAGTTAAGGACTTACTCATAACTTTGTTGCCAAACAGTTTTATTATAACAATGATTTATACAGTTAAAGATTTAACATATAGTGTTAAAAATTTATCATACATCAAACAAAAAGTTAAAAAAATGGCTTAGAACATTTTTATTTTTGGTGAAAAATACAGATACATTTTTGCTTTGCTTTTAATTTTACATGGCATATCCATTTTAGGTCCCTCTAGAGAAGATTGACATATTTCTAATTTAAAATATATTTACTTTCAATTTTCCTCTTATCTAACCTTTACTACGATGGCATAGTTTCTCCTGCAGTTTTACCATAGAGCAAAATTCCCATTTTATGAAAAGTTGGATTTTAAGAGGCAGAGTTAAAATACTTTGAATATACTTTTAAACTTGGAATAAAGGTTAATATGATTATTAACATAACCCTTAAGTATAAACAGAGACACAAATGAATTTTGTGTGATCTAGATGTCAGGGCAGGGTTTTCTTGAGAAGAGGTACCCCGGTGCCAATAGCAATTTGCCATTTTCAGGACAGGGCAGGATGTTCCCTATGGTCCATTCTCCTCGCCCTGAGCCCAGCACTTGAGCACTCACAGGCCTTGTTGCAGCAGCAGCCTTGTCCTGGGTGAACAGGCTCCCTGTGCTGCTCAGGCAATTCTAGAAATGCTTTCCTGGTAGCAGTAATGGCACCAGGGAGAGGAAAGAACACTATATGCAGGGACATTTAAAGGGTTCTCCCCCGCCCAGTATCCTCAGGATTGCATCCTTTAATTGCATATTTTATTACTTTCCATTTATTACTTTTCCATTTAGAAAAAACAAATACAGTTTTTGAATGTGGCAAAAAAAACAGAAAGGAGAATTTTATATACAATTGACAATAATGAGGCTGGTCACTGACCAGTAAAGACTCAATTAAGACAAAAATGTTGATAAGCAAGTAGGGTGCTTTCTATGGGCTGCACCCTTAAGATCTATAAAGACCAGAAATGACTGGAAGAACTGAACTGCCATCACAATAACAGGAGTGAATATATTCTAAACTTTCATTCACTTAACATTGTTACAGTCAAAACTTAAATTGTTGTGGTTGTTTAATGAAAAAGGAGTAAAGCTTAAAAGAACAGAGATTACTACTAATCTCTTTCCATATCCCATTTTAACCTGAAATGCTGCATATAGCACATATTCGCAAATTTCACCATGCGTTATTCTAGTCAGATACCCCCTTTCCTAAAGAGAAAAGGCATATTTTGCAGTCCCCAAAAGTCTGTAGACATTGTTATAACAATAAACACTACTATAAGTCATATATAAATTACATCTACCCACTAGCATTTAAAAAATAAAAAGCCATTTTCAACGACTATTACCACAGGGTTTATTACAGAAAAGTGTAGAGGAGAGACCTCACTGTAAAGTATTTTCTTTGGATAGATCCTCTTAAGGTAATTTTTTTAAAAGTACAAAGTATTTACATCACACTACACTTTCCTAAATGCTCCTTGATATTTCTGTTTCAAAACTGCCTTGCCGTGAGACTGAGGAAGATAAATGCAACAAGTTTCATGCAGAAACCAAGCTCTAAGCTTGAACAAAAGTTGCACTTAGGGTCTCCCAGCACCAAGAAGAAGGAAAACAAGCAGCTGTAACTAGTATCTTGTTTCCAAACAGCTCAAACAGCTCAAAATACTTTAGCAAGCACTTATGACTCTTACATCTTTATTAGAGACATAAACAAAGGTGATAGAGTCAAGAAGGAGGGTCTTGACTCCAAATGTTTAATTGACTAAAGTACACTTTATTTTAAAGAGATAACTACTTTTCTTTGGCATTGCAAAAGGGGAAGTTTAGAAAATTTTAGGAAAATTTCCCTCTGAATATGACCTCAGGATTTTCTGGAAAATATTAAGATTTACTTCCACTTAAATGGAATTGGTAAATTAGGAGTGGCAAGATATTTAGTTTGGGGATATGGACTAGCAATTTAAACTGTAATCATGATCGGCTGATGAGAGTAGCAAGTAAGTGCCAAATTAGATCAAGAAGCTTTGTTACACTATATATTATGCCTCGAATAATTTGCCCCAACATTCAGATTTGGTCAGTATGTTCTTCTAGTTATTCTGGTCATATCAGGGGGAATAAGATCTGAACAGATCATATTGCATGAACCTCATAGCTCTGTTGAACTACAGATGTTGCCAGGCTTATTGGAAATGGGACAAATCACTCTTTCCCTCACTACCACATTTTGTGTCAGAAGTGGGTCACAGGTTGCAGCGCAAGAATAAAGGAGGGAATCCGCAGTTGAGTAAGTATCGGTTAACAAATAGCTACCACCCTGCAGAGGGTCCGGGATGCAGACGGCTGGTTGGAGCACAGGGCAGGGAGCAGACAAAAGGGCAGACCCTGGATGCTGGATTCCTTGGGAATAGCCACAGGCCTCAGTCCCCAAACCACTGTCTTTGCCGAGGGGCTGACAGTGTTTGTCTAGGTCATCAACTCCGAGGCTTATCTCTGCAAGTTTTTTGAATTTGGAGCCGAGAGAATCTAAGAAGCTGTCATCCTGGTCATCAGCAATAAAGCTGCAGCAACCTAGGGAGTCCTTGGGAAAGTTGGGGTCATTATCCACGCCTGGTCCTTCATCATCGTAGATCAGCAAGCAGTCGTTTGCTTCCTGGCCATCGTCATCTTCAGCGTAGGCATGTGCTTTCTGAAGGTGGAGAGAGTGGGAAAAAGTTGAACAGAGACTCATTGAAGAATGTAATAGTGTTCATAGAAGTCAAGGGTTGATTATGAATGTGTAATTTAGGTAACGTATGGGAGTAAAGGCATATTTTTATATTAACCGTCCTTCATAGAAATTATCTGGTGTTTGGAGGACAGTGTGGCTGATGTTCTCCCAAAATGGACTCTGGCCTAGCTTCATATTTTAGTTCTTCATTTTGCAGGCACTTACATGGATTTAGTTCTACAATGCAAAGTGTATGTAGCCTGGAGGCTATTCACGGGGACAAATGTGAGGGTCTCTGGTGTGCTCGTGTTAATGTGTGCTTTCTGTTGGGAGGGTGGGGAGTGAGTGGGCATCCCGCTGTGCATCCTGGGAGGCAGCTCTCGCCCAAAGTGGGACCTTTACTAGATGCTGCAACATTTGTGGGAACCTAGGGTTCTTGGAATACCCCCAGAATCTTCTTCCCAAACAAATCCTCCCTGTCTCTCCTCAAGCACAGTCAGTCTTCAAACACAATGTCAATTTTCATTTGCTTAAACACAGGCACTGGCACCTGGCGAAAGTGACACCGGAACTCCAAGTGAGGGCCATTCTAACTGCAGCTCTCATTCTTTGGTCACCAACCAAGAGGCAAGTAACCCATCTCTCAAAGTCCTCTCTGTTCTCCGTGTCCCTTGTCCTGACACTTTGTCACATCCCTCTACTGCCACTTATTTTGGATGATTAATTCCTTGTTTCTTTTTCAACTTCTTGGATATAGATGCCTTTGAAAATGTGATGATGCCTTAGCCCTTTCTCAGAAAATTATAATTACACGCAGTCCAGTTTCCTTTATAGATTAGGAAATACAAAATAAGCTGCTCTGTGTTCCTAAGGAGGATGCTGCCGGCCCCCAAACACAAATGATTTTGTGCTCCCCTGTTATTCCAGTTGGAGAGACGAGGTGTCACTGGCTCTAGTTTCTCATTTTGTGGCTCTCTACTCATCCTTTTGATCAGCAGCCCAACTTTGACAGTCACCTTAGGTAATCTGTATTGTTTTGGCAAAAAAAAAAAAACCTATTTTCTTTCTTACATTTTAACAAGATATAAAAAAACCAAACTGCAAAACTACAGTTAAGCAAAAACACCTCAAACATATACAAGCTAACAAAGCCACAGTTTTCCACAAAATTACCTGTGAAAAGTAAGAGTCCAAGAAATTCATGCTTATCGTTCCGTCACTGCAGTCCCTGTGACTTCCTCCCGTGGAATGCCTCATTCTTACTGTTCCAGACTGTCCTGGAGAACAAATGGTTGCTCCAAATCCTCCAGCCCCTACAGGCTTGTGGCTCATTTCCATTCCCGAAGATTCATCAATCACCGTCCCTCCAGCGCATGTGTTTGTACAAACTTCTAAAAGCAGGGGAGAAATTTCGGTACCGTCTCATACTGTGATACTTTTATTTTATTTTATTTTTTATTGATCTTTGATACCCATGGACAGTAGTCACACAAATAAATGGGAGAAAATACACTCATATGGACTATAGATGACAATAAGCATAACAGAAGGGGGAGTGTAGCTCTGAAAATGCATTAATTAAAAATTGCACAAAAGCAGTGGATTTTTGATGACAACAGCCAGAAACATAGGAACAGAACATTAAGCACACTGCTGTCGGAAGCTTCTATAACAAAGTTTTCAGGAATTAGAAATTGTAATTAAGTTGTCATATTGGCTCAATATGGAAAATAAAGAGGAAATGTACATAATGCAATATTACAAGTTAGTAGATGTTAATTTGGTGTCTTGTAACCTGATGAAAATTTAATGTATTATGATTATTCTGTCTGTTACCTTTACAATTACACTTTTATAAAAAGAATTTTTTTTTTAGAAAATTGTGAATATGGTTTTTGTTATGTAGTAATGAGAGGAGCAAGTGAAGGTTGGGGTTGCTGGGAAAGGCAGTGACATTTTTTGGGAGATCTCATTCAAATTTTGCAGGTTATACATTTAAAAACAGTCTATCGCTAAGTATGGAATTAAAAAAAAGTTATTATTAGGCATGAAGTCTTACTATTCTAGTTTTGGTCTTAGTTGTGGCATTGAGATAACAGGAGTAAAATAGTCACTTGGTAAAACAAACTATTTCACCTTTACCACAATATAAGTGATCTTGTTCTATGATGATCAAATATGAAAATTGGTAACTGAACTCAAATCAAGATACTGTTAGTGCTGTTGAAGGAAGAAGGGTAAGAAAATGTGCAAGAATGTGCATAAGGCTTTATCTGCTCATATGGCATAAGAATAGTCAAAACTGGGTAGTGGGTACACAGTATTTATTATATTTTCCTTTTATTTTTTCATATGTATGAAATTTTTACTTATGAAAAGAAGAGTAATCAGTTAGAACTATATTTCAGTTTATTAAAGTTGGAAAAATGTAACAAATCTTCAACTATCAAAAATGTAGGCTCACTGGACAATTGCATGTATGAAGTCAGATACCTCTTATTTTTCGAATTTCATGCTTTCTCATTTAACCTATTATTAGTTTTAAAAATAAATTCAATGTTCACTTACCACAAGTTTCCATGAAATCGTTTCCATTGGTTGTTACAGGAGGCACACAAATATTTGTGACTTCCTGTGAGAAGTATTCAAAAAATAAATACATTAAAACGTGAACCAGATTTCATGGCCACACAGGTAAAATGTGGTCCTTTGCAAATGGTGAAATAATAACCAGCTGAATTCTTTGCAGGAGTAGCTATTTTTATGATTCGACATCTGAAGAGATGAAATCCTGTATCCCCTCCCCACAACTATCTCTCAAACAGAGGGTCTTGGAGTCCCGTATTTTAATACCTCATTGCTCATTTTTCTCTTCCCATCTCAAATTGAATTTTTCTCTATATAGTTCAAATAAATGTTTTACAAACTGGATCCTCACCCTGTCTTCAGGCTGGGCTCCTTCAATCCCCCACGGGTGAATTGTTCCTTCTGAACCATCAGGAACTGGGATAAATCCTGGCACTCCCCCAAGTTTCCCATAGTCACAAGTTAGCAGCAGAAGAGGGGCCACTAGTAAACAAAACAAAGCAAAATAGCAGAACATTTGAATCACTTGGAAAGGATTTGACATGATAATTCTCACAAATGTAACAAGGAAAATACAGTATTTCCAAGACTTACAAAAAATTCCTAATAGAGAGCAAAATTAAGCGCCTCTCTTGGGGCAGAGGGGTTAAGTCTTAGTGTTACCTAGCTATCTCCAGCCACTGTGGCGTGAGTTCCATCCCCAGCCAGGGAGCTGACCCACATGGCGCAGCAGACCTCTCCTGCCTCACCTACTCCTCCCCTCAGCAGTGTATTTCAGACAATCTGCCGGTTCTGCTCTCCACTCTGTCTCGTGAATCCTCTCACCCCGCACACCTCTGCCCTACACTCCAGTTCTTGTATGCATAAATAAAAATAAATCTTTAAAAAGAATGGAAAATTAATATCTATAAACTAAAATTTGGTTAATTAAGCATATTAAAATTTCATATGCTTATGAAACTGAAGAGGACAGATTAAATTCTTGTGATCTGTAAATTGTTGCCTTAAGGTAGTTTGATGAATGATAATGGTGATTCAGTTCCTTAATCCTTTTCCATAATATTTTTTTGTTATTGCATTTATTTGTACATGTCGAGGCTATGTGTATCGTGTTGGGTGAGCACACAACTAGATGGTCAAGGTGGGCATGATAATGTGTCTCTTATCATCTGTTAGTAAACATTAACTAACCAGAAGCCTCCCTCAGCAGCCAGACTGGTGATCTAATAGAGGCTGCGAATGCCCTCTTAGTTGTGACTTATGAGTTCCTAGCTTGGAGTAGTCTTCTTCCCAGAATAATTTTCATTCTTTCTGTGCATATCAGTCATATCTCTGCAATAAATATTAATGTTCTCATGCTAATGGACCAAGAGAGAAAGAATTCTTATTTTTCAAGTGCTTCCCACATTTGTGTGGTCATCAGTGATCCCATTTTGGCTTGCCAGGAGCACATGGAGCCAAAGTTTGAACCCTGTCTAATTAGCAGTAAGTTTGTGAGGGGTTTTAAGAGCATAGTCTATGGAGGCAGAATTCTAAAGTTGGAATTTTGGCTCTACCACTCACCAAATAGGTAAGTTATATCACTTTTGCTTGCATCCATTAACTCAACCATAAAATGGAAGCCTAGTATCTACATCATAGATTGAGAATTAAGATGAGAATTAAGTGAGTTAATAGAGGTAAAGGACAGTAGTAATATGGGTGTTATGAGGATTTGCTAGTGTTATTAGGATGATTTTCATTCGTTACACAAATTAGGTGAATCCAAATACAGTGTGAAAGAAAATTTAGACCAAATGTTTAAAGTAAAACTGGTTAGACATAATCAATATTTTTCTCAAAATTTAATGTTCACATAAACTATACTTCTAAAGGCTATACTTCTAAAAGCTTTCTTTATTGCCATCCTCAATTCTATGACTTTACTAAATGTGTAGGAAGGATTGATTATTGTGACTTGATAAATTAGCTTTGAAGGGTGATGAATGGATCCCTAGATGGTCAATATTTTTAGGTGCTCAAAATAGTCTTTTAGAAATCTTATTTACCATTGCATGGACAATGTATATTTGTTTTCTATACATGTATTGAGGTATTTTCAAGGCATTGAGTATACTTCTACAGACTAAAAATATTCTGTTCTCTACAAAATTCAAAACATAGCATTTTAAAAATGGTAATCTCACATGAGGCAAATATGATTGTGGGAATGACAGAAATATTTCCTCTGCCTGATACCTTTGGTCTCAGTCCCAAATATACAGTGACCTATGGTGTCATATCCACACCTCACTAGATATGTATGTCTAACAATTTATCTCTTTCAAGAAAAGAGATCTGAACAAATATGGTAAATTTTAATATCTGTTACATCTGACTTATGGTTATATGTGTGCTTGTCATGTAATTTT
Source organism: Scalopus aquaticus (assembly GCA_004024925.1). Lineage (NCBI taxonomy): Eukaryota > Metazoa > Chordata > Mammalia > Eulipotyphla > Talpidae > Scalopus > Scalopus aquaticus. The sequence goes on along the minus strand of PVIJ01000237.1, from coordinate 38,105 downwards.
CTGTATTTCTTTGTGTTTTAGGATTTCTCTTATTTATTCAAGAATTTGCCATGAAGTTTTTTTGAATAGACTTATTTACATTCAAAATACTATTTGATTCACAAAATTTTAAGTGCAATTTTTAGAAGCCTATCTATTGAATAAAAATTACTTTTATTAAAATTAATACATTTGCATAGTTTCCCTAAGTGTGTTCAGTAAACCTAATCATGTTAAGTGTGAAAATCTAAAAATGGGGTGTATATTTAGGTGGTGAGCTAATTTGAGGATGTTTGGATTAAGCAATAACTTCTCAGAGTCTATGATACTTATTTTCCTTAACTTTATTTGGCCAGGTTTTTGTTTGTTTGTTTGTTTGTTTTAGAATCTCGTGAGACATGATTATGGAGAAGACGTTTTAGAAAATGCACACTGATGGACAAAGTCATTATTTTGACCATGAATAAGACTGGCAGTGTGCAGAAAGTGTTCACTATTTTCTTTCCTTCTTGATTCTCTTACGCTGTTTTCTAAACATCTGACATATGACTTGTTTGCTGTATTATGAGTAGAGATTGTTGGCAGGTGATATGTTAACTGGAAACATTTCAGATTTTTCCTGAAAATGCCCTTTCCCCCCAGTTTTGCCTATAAGATGGTTAGGGAATGTTTCATGTTACAGACATGCATTGTCTGTGTAGCGTGAGGCCTCTGCAAATACTGGCGCCTCATGAAAAACAGAAGGAAACTGCATACTCACACAGCAACAGCAGGAGTCCAAGAAATATCAGGCCAATGGCTCCAGGCCCCAGCCTCCCCCGCGACCTCTCTCCATATAGAGGCTTGTTCTCTTCCCTGGGCCCAGTATCTCTGCATACTTCTCTATCTTCACAATCACAGACTTCCAGGATCATGTCCTCTGGTGTCTCACAGAGTTGATCCTTACTGTCTCTAACCAAGAGGGGGATTTTGTATTTTCCAAGAGCTATTTGCTGCTGAGCCTTTAGAAGCGCAGAGGTAGCTGTGGAGAAACAAACACACAAGTCAAAGGTAGTATGAGGTAGCTCTGAATCTTGAAGCTACTTATTTTTGTTAAGTTGCAAAGACCTCACTATTAGAAATTGGGAATTCATAGTGGGGTGTGGTTGGAGTTATGAAGGCTATAAGAGTTTCAGTTGGGTGAATCTGTCTGTATTTCCTCCTCCTCCTCTCTGCCCCAGGTGAACCCATTATTCTCCTCCTTGAAGGCAGAGTGCTCCCTTGATCTCCTCCCTTCCCCTCCCCTGCCCCTTGCAAAGAAGATGGGATATGTATAACATTTTAATATCAGGTCCCCCTGCTCTGGGACTTGAGCATTCTCTTGTATGTCTAAACCAATCCCCGGACGCTTGTGTGGCCATCTAGTTGCATACTTTCCCCTTCTGTCCTTGTCTTTGTGCATGAATTATCGAGGCTGAGCTTCTGCTTTGGTTGGTGCTACCGCCATTGCTCCAGTCAGTCCCTCTCCAAGGGCCCAATGCTGGTTATAGGGACCCCCTGTGTGAAGTCCTGTCATCACAGGGGCAACCCATGAGCATTGGTTATCTCTCTTCTCCCTCACTATGCGGTGCCTGTCTCAGTGGGGTCCACCAACAGCTCTCATAGATGCAAAGTTGTGTTGCTTGAATCAGTATAAAATTTCTCCAAAAGGTTAGGAGAAAAAGATTAACTCTTCCCATAGCTAACGGCTTTGTGATTTTCAGTTCATCAAGCCTTAAGATTTCCAACTGGTCATAAACTAAGAATTTCCTTTGAACCTTAAGCAGGCCATCCCTGCCAGTGCTCCATGTCTGCTCACAACTTGCCCAGGGAGGAAAAGTTTATGCATTTAGAAATGCAAATAGGGCCTCCCTGCTGGCGCAGCGGTTAAGCACTGCGCTGTGGAGCTGTCAGCAGCAGCGATGCGAGTTCGACGCCCAGGCGGGGAGAATCCCACATGGTGCTGCAGACCTCTCCTGCCTCGCCCGCTGCTCCCCTCAGCAGTGTACTTCTGATCTGCCTGTTCTGCTCCCTACTCTGTCTCTGGTGAACCCTCTGACTGCCCCACACCTCTGGCCTGTACCCCAGCTTGTATGTATAAATAAATAAATCTTAAAAAAAAATAGAAATGCAAATAGCTTTGCAATAAAACAGATGCCTGATTCTAAATTTGTGTATGTGTGTGTCCGTGCGTGTGTGTGTGTGTGATTGCATGCAAACAAACGTGCACACACGTAAGCATGCATACACCAGAGGTAGAAATAAATTATTAAAAATATAAAGAAATTGGAGTCTACATAACATACAGAAAATATTAAATAGTGCTACTAGTCTATCATATTCTTCATTTTCTCTTCTGAAGACAGAAGAAATTCAAAGGACCAAGATGGCATCTTTCATTACGAAGGACTTTTAAAATTATTCTTGGAAAGGAACTGCTCTAAATGGACTCTCTCATCCCTTTGGAAATGTAAAGAAGCATCAGCTTCCATTTATGGCAACAATTTTACTGTTACTCACCAGTGAGAGTTGTGATCCTCCACTCAGCTGGCAACTTCAGAGGTTGCTCCCCCAATGAAAATGTGTAGGGCCCAGTAAATTTATCTTTGTCTTGTGATTTAACTGAAACAACCACGGAAGGTGATGAACTGCAAATTGCTTCCTTCTCAAAGACAATTGTTGGACAATTTTCATTGAAACCAGGTACCTCAACATACACGGTGCCTGTAGAAGTTTTACCGGTGATTTCTACAAAAATAATATTTTAGAGTTAAAGAAATAAACAACATTATACCAAGATTATACCAAAAAATAGAGCTTTTACATTTCTTTTGCAAACAACCAAGAATCTTGGCTTCTCATGGTATATTTATCTTATAAATCAAAAGATGTCATTCAATTTCCATATCTTGTGAAAAGCAAATTTAAATTTATCAACTAGGCTAGTGTCTCTAATTAGTAGCATTGGCTATTAATGTAATATGCTTGGAACCAAGAGGTGGAAGGGATGAATTCTCTGACTACAAGTGAAAGCAACATAAAAACAATAATTTTCTTAAATGTACCTACTGTATAAGCCCAACACTATGTGAAATATTTTTGCTTCTAAAGCAAAACATAGTTTACCATGGCAAGAATTTACTGTTACTTCAAACTCCACTGAGAAATTGTCATGTTCAGTCTTCTACTGCATTCAACTGCCTTAGACTTGAGACTCAACGTCCCTAACATAATGAACTTGATTTAATGATAAAAGTAATATGTTAAATAAGCATAATCACTTATTCATGAAGACATGGCAATTGTAGTAACAGTTCTCTGGAAACAATAGAATTACTTTTCTTACCGTCTATGGCCAGAATTTCAGCTGTGATTGTCTTGTTAATTATGAAAGTAGAGTCCCGATCAATGTTTTTGATAAATTTGATTTGAGCACTTTTTGAATCAACAAATAGCAAACCACCATCATTACGTCCCATAATATATCTGTTATCCAACAGAAAAATAGAATAGTTTTTTGAAATACAGAATGTTACTTATTTAATGAAAATGACTCATTTAATATTTAATGTATTATACTCAAAACATTGAAATATGGTTTTTATAAAAAGCAGCAGAAAATTAAAAATTAACATGGAAAGGAATATTTCATAATCCTTAAATACGTGTCAGCCTGTTTTTTCAATTCTCTGCTCTTTGCAGTAAAGTAGTAAAATAAATTTATACAAGAGCAATTATTTTGTATGGTGCACTTGGGTTTTAAGTACATGTCTTTGTAGGTGCTATTCTCTCTAATTGTTCCATGGGCTGCTGGTGAACTTCTATTCTTTTTTTTAAGGCTCCAAGATAGTTTCTATGAAACTTTGTCCTTCTCTCTCTAAACAGGCTAAGAAGACATTCTGTCTTTGCTTATAACACACTATGCTATAATGGTTTAGTTACATGGCTCTTGAGTTATCTTTGGGTGGATACACTCTGTATCTCTTTGTGGTCTTGGCATATACTGTAGGTGTTTTTTTGTGATAGTTTATAGATTAAAACTACATCAAGGAATAATAAAATGATGTAAAAATTATTTTACCTGACAGATGAGGCAGCTTTGCCAGTGTCTTCGTCAATGGCTTGATATGATCCTAGGACGTAATTGATCAATTTGCTACTACTTATGCCTTTCTGGACAATAAAATTCTTGGAAGCAGGACGGAATGTAATACCTTCTTTTATATTTATTACTTGAATTGTGACTGGGGTTGACTTAACTTGATATTGAGAGATTACTGATTGGTGAAATTCAGCTTTATTTCTGACAGCAATGCTAAATTGCATGCTTTGTAGTTGCTCATAATCCAGAGCCTAAAGTAAAAGTAAAATTAGAAGGAAAGACGTGTTAAATATCATCTGGCAAATCCAAAGGAGGACAAGAAAACTGTATGCTACATGCTATAAATAGATCCTTTTATTACTATACAACAAAACAGTTTCAGAAATCATTGCAATGTGGAGATAAGAGAAACCTTTAGGAGTCTCACCTAGTTAGATCTCAGTTTGGTAACTGATACTTATGAAATAGAGTATCTCTTTTTCATTACAGTCTCTTTGGCTGTGTGGTACAGTAGGAAGAATTCCAAATTTGCAATAGTAGAATTGTTTGAATCCTGGCTCTGTTACTTAAGAGCTACCTGTGAAGCAGGGCACAATATTTAATTTTTCTGATCCTCAACTTTCCACTTTTGAGAAAAACCTTATGTCAGTAGATTGTTGTCATGACTGAACAAATTAAGGCCATGATACATTTCTATAAATGGCAGCCATGGCCATTCACAGAATAATCATTCCTTCACTATAACAAAACCCTAGGTGACAAAAGCAGATTGTCTTACTAAACTTGGCTGGCAAATAAGCCTTTGAAGAGCAGAGTGGATATCCAATCCATTCTCTGCAGTTAGTCTTGCTGATAACTAATTTTTTTTTAAAGATTTATTTATTTATACATACAAGCTGGTGTACAGACCAGAGGTGTGGGGCGGCGAGAGGGTTCACCAGAGACAGAGCGGGGAGCAGAACAGGCAGATCAGAAATACACTGCTGAGGGGAGCAGCGGGAGAAGCAGGAGAGGTCTGCCGCGCCATGTGGGAATCTCCCTGGCTGGGCATTGAACTCGCATCGCTGCTGCCGACAGCTCCACAGCGCAGCGCTTAACTGCTGCGCCACCAGGGAGGCCCCTGATAACTAATTTTTTTGACCCTCTGATGGTGGTGGCCCAAATCAAAACCTCAAATCCCAGGATTTTTTGCTATTCTCTAGTAAATTTTCATGGCTTTTAGTAGGTCCTGGGAAGTGGGCCAGCTGCACATTCCTTGTGCAGCAGGATCTTGAACACTGTCTTATTCAATGTTTCACTACAGACTGAAGCAAAAAATCCTGGTGATGTTACACAACATGACTCTGTTTGAGGACCTGTTTTCACTGGTCATTTTACTTAGATCCCTAGTTTTGAGGAGGGTGAATGTCATCTCAAAGCAGCAGCTGGTCATCAGCACTGGGTGCACATTATAGTCTCATGAGGATAGTTGGCCTTTGCTTCAGACCAACATAGTCCAGCCAAAGGTTGAAGGTGATTTGAATAGGCAAATGGAGCTGTGGGTGACTTTCATAATCAGTGGAGAATAAGTAAAAGTTTTAAGAAGGAGAGTAACTGTCTGAATTATTATTTTTGAAAATATGCATATTTTTTAATTTAGGTAGCATTGTCTGCTAACAATATAAGTTTCACAGGGTGCATATTATAATCAATCAACATCTGCATATACCACTTTAAGATCACCACTAAAAGTCCAGTTCTATCCTTTTGCATACAGCTGGTTCTTTTTGTGGCAGTAGGAGAACAAAGGGAAGTAGAAAATGGAGGTGGGAATACCTATCGGGAGAGGCTGCCATCACCGGGTGGAAGGGGGGGGAGGCCAGGCTGGCAAGAGCACAGGCTGTAAGGAGGGAGACGGAGTCAATTTCTAGGACAGAATTGACTGACCCTATTTTGTGAGGAAATGTCATGATTTAAGGATAAGTCCCAGGGTTCCAGTTTGGGAGGTTGGATGGCACAAATACAGGAGACAGGATATTTCATGCCCAGGCATTTCTGGGTGTTTATAACAAACACTTGCAATGAAGATCACTTTTCACTCTCTGAAAAACCCACTGGTCAAGAACTCCTTGTGTGCCTCCAGCAATCTCCTTGTTATTGGGATATTATAGGCCTCTCACTCTACTGGGCTCAAGGAATTAAAGAAAGAAGCTTCCCTGTAGTCTAATGCCTTGTGCTAAGCAATGTCCCCAAGTAGTGATGATTTTTTTCTAGTTTATGCAATATTTGGGCAGAAATAGCCTTACATTACTTCAGATGAGTATCTTACCATAACCACACATGTTAAATGGAAGTTTTACTCAGTTATTTTTTATCTTTACACATTCTCATTTTCTAAAGAAAAGTTCCATTTTTTTGGTCGTTAGTCTTTTTTAAAAACAAGTCGACAAATTCACAAGCTATAATTCTATGTATTTTCTCCCTAACTTCAACCCAAGAGTGAGAGTGAATGAGATTAAATCAAGAAATGTGTTTTATTTTCTTCTCATTAAAGCAGGCACACCTATAAATTTATTGATATTAATGTGTTGTTTTTACTTTAGAATATGATAGTTTGGAAGGAAGTAATCAACATGTTAAGAAGAATACCTAGGTAATATACCTATGTGAACTAAAAAATTCTATGTACTTTTATGTACTTTCTATGAAAAAGTGGCATTATTATTAATAAATGAAAAGTTTATTTGTGGAAATGATAGTTTTGATTAAGATAGAACATTTTTACCACTGAAGGCAAGTGAACTTACCTTAACCACTTTCAGAATACCTTCATTAGTTCTAGGGTCTGTATGTATTTCAAACCAATTTCCTTCATTTCCAGAGGTAAAGAAATATACTGCATTCCAGTTATCTGTGAACTCTTCATCCCAATCTGTTACTTGAAATCGTAGCAACTCAGAGCTTAAAGTATTTTCCTCAATCTTTGCTGAATACTGAAAAGGAGAGAAGGAGAATTTAAGACTCAATGCAGGTCTTATCTAAAGGGATTTTTATTTGTTCTGAATAGTATTATTTTTCAAATTATGCATTGCCTCCTTGCTGGTTATTTGAATTCTTATATTTTACAAAAATTTATTTTTAATGAAAAGAGCAGAAAACTTAAATAAAAGCCAGTCAACAAATACTGAATTGGGATGGTAGAGTTCTAATAAACATATATATATATGTTTATTATATATATATATATATATATATATTTATTATATATTTATTTTATATATCCCTTTATATATGTATACAGACACACACACATATACACACATACATATAAATGTAAATGATTTTCAAGGAGTGAAAGGTTTACCTGTGATTCTTGGATTATTGGGAAATTATCATTGACATCTTTCACTTTAATTTTACATTCACATGTAGTTGACAATCCACTTCCATCTTGATCTGCACCTCTCACAACCAGACGGTAACTACTAAATTTCTAAATTTGGAGAAGAAAGTAAAGAAGAATGAGGTGAAAATTTTCAAGTTTATGACTCATTCTCTGGAAAATCACATACACTTTTGCTATTATAGAGGAGGTGTATGAGGCTCTGGATGGTTGCGTGGATGTCTTTACAGAACTAGAAAAGGTTTTTACTTTCGTGAACTTCTTATGGCAAGAAAATACACTAAGAATAAAAACAAGTCGTAAGTTTGGTGGAATGCTTCTCTGACTAAAGTTCACTTATGCAGCTACCCTGCCAGCCTGTGTGGAATACCATTTGCCCAAAAGTAACATGGAATTTGACAAGATAGTATATGGAGATAGAGATGATGGTGATGGTGATGGTAGTCGTGGTGACAGAATGAGAGAAGAGAGATGAAAGGGATTCTTTAGTGATCTGGAAGTTGGAGTAAAATGAAAAGAAATCAGGAGAAATAGTGTGGCACTATTGCCTGCTACTGCAGATAGAAGGCTTTATTGCAGATAGAAATTTCTCCCTTTATGGAAGAATTTTCTAAAAGATTAGAGTTCAGTCTTTGTCCATGCATGCCAATGCCTTTTTTACTCTCTTTACTTCTACTGGTGTGCTGATACTTAATGTGTTTGGGGTACAATTAATGGCACAGGTTCCTGGTACATATTCTACCTCACTAGATTCACACTCAAATGCAGACAATTTCCCTTAGATTTGACCCAAGTAAGTACTGAGAACCTCTCTTCTTTTTTTCTCTGGTAGAATGGAATTGCCTCTGTTAACTTTCTTATAATCAAATTCTTCATCATTGAATGCTCCCAAGTGTCTTGCTTTACCTCTCGATCAAGAGAATTAGTCAAAGTACGGACTTCCCCAGTGTGTCTGCTGAGGAGGAACATGGGTGTGTCTGCAGGTTCCTGAGAGACAATTTTGAAGGCAATTTTAGAGTTCAAATGGTTTGGCTCATCTGCATCTGTGGCATTTAGTATCATCACCAGTGAGTCTAGAAATACAGAAGAAACTCGTTGAAGAATATGTAGATTTACATCATGTTCACATTAAATATTCCATACAATTTCAAATTGGCCTTTATGTTTTAAGATTTTAAAGTTTGTAGGCACAAAAGAAATCACATAGTACCTGCATTATATCGGGGAGAATCGTGATGCCTTCCATAAAAATTCTCCAGTTCTCTAAACCTTATCTGTGTTGAGGTTGAGACTATTCTCAGTTTTTATTTCTTTCCTTGATAGTGGGAGACCTTATAATTCCCCTTATATTATCCAAAAAAATGTAACTACATCTCTGTCCCTTATAATCTAAAAAAGTCCAGCCTCTGTATCTAGATTACTCAAGACCATTTTAGCTTTTGTGAGTAAAGTGTAACCACTTTAGGCTTCTGAGTAATCAGTGACTTTCATACATAGAATAAAATATACTGATTTGATAACAGGATCACACAACTTAAAAATATAAAGATCATGGATAATTAACTCAATTACAAAATTTAGAAAGGAAGAGACAGTTTATCTAGATGACTTTTCTGCAGAATTACTGAAGTAAGATAATAAATTAGCTTATAAAAACGACACAGTACAGTGATACTTGTATTTGAAAAAAAAATTGGAAGTGGCAGGTACTGTGAGACTTACTTGAAGCACTGTTTTCTTCAATTTCACCCATGAATATGCTTTGTGAAAATACTGGAGCATTGTCATTGATATCTAAAATTTTGACTGTTAATATAAGTGGTCTTTCTACATCTTGTCGTAGGGCATTTAGGGCACGGCATGTGATCTAGAAAAGAGGGAAAATATTAATCTCACTCTACAAACTTGGTTTGCATACTATTAAAATTTGTAGAAATAGGGCTCTGTAGACTACTGTATTCTACAGGGGATGGGAAAGAAGAGGGTCCAAAATAGGGGAGAAAAGAGCACAAGGGACTATGGTGATGGTTCATGGGTGAATTAATGGTGGGAAACCTATGGGAAATATACAATAATGTAAAGGATATTAATTAAAAAATAAAATAAAATACAAAAAGAAAAAAGAAATAGGGCTGTACTGGCATATATAGAAATTGTATGCAAAGAAGAAAAAGAGAATAGGCAAAGTAGCAAACAGTGTCAACATTGGGCTGGACCGGTTGCCCCTTCTTCCATCCTATCTCGTGGTGAGGCAAAGCTCTCAGCTAGCTGCATGCTGGATTTCAGGGCTCTGTCAATCACCCGCCTGGTGAATTCGTTCAGGGATACAATGACAAGTGGAGGCCCTATGTGGAGGCACTAGTCTTGATTGTGGGTGGATTAATTTATGCCCTGATTTCTCCTCTAATTAACCAGGACAAAAGTATTCCTTCTACAGCCATGATTCAAGAGGAGAAGGTGCCCAATATTGAAGAAACAAACTTACCTGGAAGCTTGGGGTTTCCTCACGATCAACTATGGATGTTATATTAATTTCTCCAGTGTCTTTGTTAACAACAAATATTCCAAAAGGGGGTTGATCAATTCCCATTCCAGAAATTTGGTAGGTAATTTTCTGGTTTGCTTTAATATCTGAAGAAATCTGTAGCACAGAATTCCCAAAATGTTAAGGTGATTATCACTCAGGCCTTTTCTTTTCCCTTCTCTCCTCCACCTCCATAGTTTTAAGTCATCTGTTCACTTTTATGTTATTGTACTGTTTACTTTTTGCCATGATATACAAGGAATGTGAAATAAATTCATATCTTTGTTTCTGTTGATCGCATGGACCAATATGTGTTAATCATTTTGGCTTTAGAATATTTGCTCAGGTTGTGGCCACCATGGTGATGCTAAAAGGTTGAGAGAAAGTCAAAATTGACAAGGCTATTTCTGAATGCTATCTCCCTTAACAGATTCTGTTAAGCAAAAAAAAAAAAAAAAAAAAAAAAAAAAAAAAAAAAAAAAAAAAAAAAAAAAAAAAAAAAAAAAAAAAAAAAAAAAAAAAAAAAAAAAAAAAAAAAAAGACAATTTCTGCTTAAATAGGGAGACTTGGAGAGGAAAAGCAAAAGGGTTTGTATTGTGTTAAAATAGGTATCAAAAATATTTGTTTTTAGTATAATTTTAACTTTGAGTTTTTAAAAACATATGTATTTTAAATGCATATAAAGTTAGAATAATATACATCAGCATCCAGCTTCAATGTAGGAATGGGCAATCCAATGTATGTTTAATCCAATGTTGAGCCCCAACCAGTTTTTAATCATCTTATCTGAATTTTTCTGATTTTTTTCTGGACCCCAGACCTAAATAAGCCATTGAAATTAGTCCATATGTGTCTCTCAATTATTTTTCATTGCTCTAAAAGCCATAGTTCTTTGATTTTGTTCTCTCCTTTATTGCCATTGTTGTTGTTGCTGTTATTATTGTAATTTTTGGTTGAAGATACCAGGTTAATTTGTTCTGTGGATTCCACAGACTGAATTTTGTTAATAGGAACTCACTTGTTTTAATTTACATCTAGTATGCTTATATTCTAAAAATTCACATTGCCCACACTGCTGTGACTTACGACAGCAATTGGATTTCTTTTGGAATTGTCTTCTCCTTCTCTGCAAGGTTTTGCAAATTTCACCCATTCACGTTTGTATCTCCTTTTGACTTGTTGTAATGCCGTCCCATCTTCTTCTTGTCCTTTTGTCTAATTAAAAAGGGATTTTGTTTTAGTAAGCACATTGTTGGAAATTTTTGCTTTCAGCATTGATTATAGACACATAGCTTAAGGAACCCCCTATGTCTCAAGACATCAAGTGGAAGAAATACTAAATAAGTGAAACAGTGACAAGACAATATACTTTTTAATATTTGCATTTAGACATTTTATTTTCCCTTTGTCATATTTCACTATATCTGCCTATCAGGGCACATAGGACTCATTTAATGGAAACCTATTGATTTGCTGAAGATAAGAAGAATCCATGAGATACTTATATATTATTAGTATTTAAATATTACTGGGTTACTTGTTAGAATTTTAATTTTATTTTTACAAATTAAATTTTAAATTATTTTAAATGTTAGATAAATATTTTTCCAAACAAAATTAAAATTTTTTAGCTAAGCTACTTTAATAACAAAAATGTTTTTCTTACTTTACCTCAATTCTCCATTCTGCATGAACCAATACAATCACCTGTAAGTATTTAAATAAAGGCAAATTAACTGTGAATTCTTCAAAATAGTAATTATATAAGAAATACATTATGCGTATTACATTCTGTTTTTCATATTGTAGTTTGTTACTATATCAAAAGTAGTCAGTTGGGAGAAGTAGTATACAAAAGGGTTAAAATCTACCAGGAAAAAGAAGATGCTTCAGTATAATCAAGTTTTTCTTGTTCTATCATCTGAGTTCAGAATTTTAATGAAGAATTTATTGGACTCTGCAAAACTCTGCCCAACAACCAGTTGTACCAACCATACATTTCTCACCTGGCTGTTTTATAAACACTTCTCCAAGAGCCATGGAAGCCTCTGCTTTGGGAAACAATGGAGAGCATCATTGTGATAAACTTCAGAAAGTGATACAAGGGATTATTAAAAACCATCACCTGCTCAACTGACTTGTTTAAAAGCAATCTGGTATTCGTTAGCTTCAATTACAGGGCAGGACATTATCTTAGTTGTATGTACAAGAGTGGAAAGAATGAAAAAGAACTAGAAGGGTTTAGAGTTTGGCACATAAAGGATGGGGATATGCTATTACAATCCTAAGTAGAGTATGCTGTGGGACACAGAGCTGCTCAACTGTCCTGTTGCTTCAGTTTAAATACTGAGTTTAAGTTTTGTAGTGATCTGAAATGAGTTTAACGAGGTTAAAATAAAGACAGGCAGGTTAGGGTCTTTATTTTCTCAAGAGCAAACTGGATCTTCATGTGTGTGCTTTTCTATCTTGTTTTCTGCCTGGAACATATTTTTCTTTCCCCTTCACCCACTTAAGTATTACTCATCCTTTAAGATCGTTTCAAGTTCTAACAATCTCCACGAAACTATCTTTACTGATGTCTGCTCTGAGTGTTGTACAGCACATACTCTCTACCATGCAGTTTAACTCATAATAGTTTGTGATATATGTGACTTCATATTGCCTTATGTATCTTAGAGTGTTAAGTCAAGAGAATTATAAACTTTCCAAAACAGAACTTCTCTATTATTTTTTTCCCTTACAACCTTCATAATACCAGTCCTTCAGTACATGTTTAAAGTCTATTTGCTGACCCACTGATTAACTGATCTAAAGACAGGCTGATAGGAAAAAGATTGTTTGAAAATAGTCAGAAGAAAAAAATTAGAGTGATAATAACAGCTAATATTTATTGTGGTGTTTGTATCAGTTGCTGTTGTAAGAGATTTATATTTATTATCTCATTCAGTACTTACAGCAGTCCTATGGGGGAGATTCTATTATTACAACACCTATGTTATGGATGAAGAATAGAGAGAATGAGTACTTTGCACCAGCTAACGGCCTTAGTAGAGTCAGGACTTGAATATTTGTAGGCTGACCTCAAAGTGTGTATATCACCACTATGTTAGATTCTAACCAATGTTAGCATAAATGAATTTAAAAAATGGTGGTAGGAAGTTATGTATGTCAGTTTATATTTCTAACTGCCAAAGACAGGATACCCCTGAAATAATGTACATTTATTACATTGTTAATTTGGAAGGTTATAATGAAGAGCTAGGTCCAACTCTGAACCAAAGTAGGAATTCTATCTGACACAGGATGTCAGACCCTTTGACACTGAAATCCTGTTTGAAAGGTCAGGTGCTCAAATGGTCTATGAAGAGGAAGTTCAGTTATAATAGGTGTCAAAATGATTTTAGAGCTTTGCTGCTCTTTATTAAGCAATATCATGCATTACTTGGGAGCGAAGACTAGAGGAATGGAGTAATTGCACTACTTCTCAACTCACAGGAACAAGTCAGCCCCATGTGAGCAGAGTGACGGGCCAGGCATGCCCAGCCCCTTTATAGGAAAACTGGGAAGAGTCATCCAGAAAATGTGAATCATGTTTGTACTAGCTCCACAGAGAGTGATTGTTCAAATAGACATTAAGGCACAACTCCTGCTTTTCTGGGAAACAAACGAAAGAGAAGCCAAGCAAAGGAGGACAAGCGTTAAACTATGGAGAAAGGAGAAACAAGATTGCTCAGTTATCTCTTGCTTGTTCAACATTTTCATAGAGTCACAACCTGTAGAGAAGCTATTCAGTCTAAATCTTTGTTCTTTTCCATCCTCTCTTTTAAAATCAAACCACCAGGGCTCTTCCTTAATTTTAGGTAATATTATGAACATGTGATTTTTATTGGTGTACTTCTTGAAATATGGGGTAAATACTTCTGAATATTACAGTATGTTTTAGATATTTAGAAGTATAATCGTAGCATTATTGAGAGTAGTATTTTAGAAACAATTATTTTAGTTAATCTGTACTTATATGTGGTTACCTAATTGATTTAATTTGCTAGTATAATTATTTGAATATTTAATACCTACTTTAATAGTTTTCTGACATTCAAGTGAGCTGTCTCTTTTGGTTAATTCTAAATGCTGTATAAGATGGAGTCGAGTGTAGCAAAACAAAATTGGACTCTGGATCCTGAATCCCAGAATGGAAATCCTAGTCTTGCCACGTACCAGCTATATAACTTGAGAACACTATTTAATCTTTGCTTCCTCATCTGTAAAATACAGATAATAGTTCTACTTTATAGGGTTGTTGCGAGAAATGAATAAATTAATAGGTGGAAAGCACTCAGAGAAACCCTAGCCCAGAGCAAGGGCTTAATGTGTTAATCACTTCTTTGCCAAACTTAAGGATAAAGCTATCAGGGAACCGTTTTGATATGATGTGATCTCTTATTATTATTACTCAGCTCAAGGAATATTAAATTTTCTATTTTTTTTGTTTGGTCATCAGAAAGATGCTCCTCTCTACAAGTGTGAAGACTACCCCTTGAACAACTCCAGGAGGCGCTGTTCACATTGTAGTTTAGGTGAGTGAATCATCTGCAGCTGGGCAGGGCACAGCTTGGCCTTTCTATAGACTAGCTATGGGAGTTATCAATTGTCTACATAACTTCCTTGGGATGAGCATTCTAAAGTAAGTCCTCACTCACCTTAGGCTATCAGAGTGACTCTTAACTGGAAAGGAAGAGCCAAAGGCTAAGAGGTTTGTGGGAAATGTCTTGCGTATTCTGGTTCTGTGTGAAAACCGGTTTCAGGTATTAAGTGGGAGTGGTAATTGGTAGAGGTAATTATATCTTTCCTGACTTCTGCTCAAGACAGGCAGGGCTCACCAGAATCACTTGGCAACCATCTCTTAATTTTCAAATTTTAATTTTTAAAGAGGTTGAGATAAAAATTTATTTTTGATATATTAGCTTGTTTCATATATTTATGTAAACAGTGGATTGTTCTATCTGTCAAAAGGAGAAAGAGATAATGCAAATATTTTCTTTCAGTTTAATTTAGGGCATTTAGCCTACAATTCTTTCCCTAAAGGTTCTTATAGAATATTTTGGATATTCTATAGAAGAAGGTGATTGAAGATAGTTGTCTTATATTTAGAACACATTCTAACTCAAAATTTGATTTATACATATTAGTTTTAATTCTAATTTTCATCCTACTATATATATTTTAAGATAAAGCAAAGATAAGAAAAGGTAAGAAAAGTGAAATAAAATATTGCTCCTTAGACATTCGCAACCAAAAATGCCCATTGGAAATGCAATTTCATGTGAAGGTAAATTGCTAGAACCATCTTATATCCTTGAGTTTCTTGACCACATCTTAGAACTTGATATTTAAACTATGCTTTCTTTTTTTCCCCCTACCATTGGTACTACTAATTTCTTTAAAACACGTGTTTTAAAAATCTTCACATTTCAAACTTTCAATTAAATTTGTAATGAGTTAATTTTTATATACAATAGTAACATGAAATTAAATAGCTTAATGCCCAGATGCTAATAAGAGTGCTATCTGCCAAACTGTGTTTCAGGTTTTGTGGACTGTAGAACACTGACTAGTGCTCTCCTTTCAGGTAAAGATTGTTATTAAAAGGTTAAATCTCTGAACATGAGCATTTTTCAATCACTAACCCTTTTCCAAAATGTTTATTTTTTTTCTTATGTGAAATGAATCAAGTAAGCATCAGAAACCTGTAAGTACTACAACCTTCTTCAAAATATGTTCCTCCCTCCCAAATAATTAGCCTAAGAAGATCAAACAGTTGAAATTTTGAGAAGAGCTCCACTGTCATATTCATTTAAAATATAGTTTTTATTTTTCCCCAGCCAGTTAACAAAGATCTCACAGTCATTTTCTTTCTCACTCAAGAAAAATGTAGGCCTTTTTTTGAGTTATGAAAACTGATACTGGTGGTTACTTAAAATGGTAAGGAAGAAAATCAAGATGCTGTTAAGGACTATCTGTATTGCTAAAATAGTACAAATGACAAGAATTATTATTACTATTATAGAATTATTATTATAGAGTGGTTTATATTTTTCCAAGCACTTTTTGCACACATTGCTGTTTTATACTCACTATGATCATTTAAATCAGGCAGGGGGTTGTGATTATTCTCATATAACTGTTGAGAAAACAAGGCTAGGAATGAGTCAGTGGCGCAGGCGTAGATTGAAGTTCATGACTTTGCTTCTGTGTCTCACCTCTCCAGGCACTTTTGTGTGGTCATAAGAAGGTGGAATTAATTCAAAACCTCCAAACACGTCTTTCAACTTTCAGACCCCACCTTTCAACAACAAAAGATGTGCCTTCACTTGACAATGCTTTGAAAAACATTGCTTTTTTCCCATCACCACATTATTTCGAAACTCTGGATGGCTCCCTACTTCTAAAAGGATTCCATTAGTCTTCAAAGAATGCGCTTTTTAACCAGACCCTCACCTGCCTTTCCAATTCATGTCCAGAGTCTCCAATGCAAACTGTCATTCCAGCCAAACCAGAGTGTTCACTAGCCCTATAAACACCATAAGCAGATCTGCTTTTGCTGGTCTGACAACGGAAGCGATCACCCTTTGGCTCATCTATACTTATCAAAAAGCAGCTCAAAGCTCTCCTCCTCCATGGTGTCTGGTTGCCTGTCTCACTTCTGACTGACATTACCTTCCACAATTAAAAAAAAGAATTAATTTTTAAGTATGTTTTTAATGAATATATTTAAATCCTATCATTTCCATATGTAACAAACATTAAAATTATTGGTGACATAGCTGACATTTTTATCTATATGTTCCTTAAAATATGATGTATATCTTAACACTTAATAGCGTATCTCAATACAGACCAACTACATTTCAAGTGATTAAGAGCTACATGTCACCAGTGGCTACCATACTGGTTAGATTACTGCTAGACCACTCAGTTTAATGATTATGTATAAAGTTACATTTTTTTAAAAGCAGTATGTGATTGTATCTCTCTGTGTGTAGAACTTTCCTGAGGGGAGGGAAATGTCTTAATTTTATAATCCTCCATGACCACCATTACAGAGGCATTGTATGTGGCTTATGCTTACCAAAGCCTTATTCAATCAATTTATCCATTTTTCAAATAGTTGCGAAAGATATTCTAGTAAGAAAGATATTACAGTGAGCATTGGGGACACAAAGATGAAGAAACAATCCTCAGTATCAGGCTCTCGCAGTCACTGTCAAACCAGAGAGGTAATTAATTGAGAGAGGTCTAGAAGTCAAGGCAGAGAAAAGAGCTCCCCTCAGCTGTGGTGGTCCAAGTTTGTGTCCTCAAGACACTGCTATTATGGCGCTGCATTTCCCTTTGCTTCCCAAATTGGCCATTGACTTTGATAAATGGCTGTTAAGTTACCTGCAGTGCCGTCCAGAAACAACCATTTGGAAAGCAGGGAAGTCCAGGGATTGTCATATTTCTCTTTATAATATTCCAGGATCAAATACATTATTAGATTAGTAAAACAGTTACATTTTAATGATAGAAACAGACCCTAATAGAAGGGATGATACCAATTTTCTGTTTGGGTCACAAGAGGGAAGACTGGGAAACTCTGACTCACAAGGCAATCTTGTGAGTTCTAGAAAGCCTTACGTGTTCGAGAGTTCTTTTTTGAGATCTATCTCCTGGAAGTCCAATATTTCAAAATTTTAGATGAAGAGTGAGTTAAACTGATGCTTAGGTCATCCTAGCTATTGTTAATAAATTAAGACATTCATATAGGAATTTAAAAAATATTTATTTATGGTATTTTACTCTTTTGATATCTTCTTGCAACTGATATATTTTTCTTCACTAAAATCATTAAAGAACAGCCAAGCTGGTGCTATGCTTTCCAGATTCTACTCCCCCTTTTAGATTATAGAATATAAAACTTTCCCAATCAACAGCAGTGTAACTCTCCTGAAAAAATGGTTTATAAAATTTCTTAGCTTTTATTCCCCCAAAGGTGAGATATATTTTGCACATAATGACTAACCATAAACATTGTTTTCTTAACAACTCACCTAACTTCTCTAGAGTTAAACTTTGCTTTGATTTAAATTTTAACTGTCTTTGACTATTTTACAAACACCTCAGTTGTCAAGACTAGACATGTACACTTCTTAGCCATATGCATACAAGATATGTAATTCTGGAAAATAGACCTGCTTCTCTTTTGTGTGCTCTACTTCCAGTTAATACTGGACAGATGAATATAAGAAAGAAATTGAAGGAGTATTGGAAAATAGACTGGGGTCAGGGTTATTTAATTCGTTAACTAAAGACTTCATTTTTCTCTGTAAAATGCAACATTAAAAAAATAATAAAAGGAGGATGTTTGTAATCCTTAGCATCTTATTTAAAAGTGTTTATTTCCACTGTACTCTTTCTAGTGTTTACAGTAGAGATTCAGCAGTTGAATATTACATTCTCCAACAAGGAAGGGGATAGGAAAAGTCTGCAATTATTAGGAAAAAAAACCCAAACAGCACTTACCATTAAAATGGCCAGAGCCCCTGTAGATCTGAAAAGGAGCCAAGTCATTGTCTCTGACTTCCCTGGTGACCAAATCCGAGAGAGCTGGCTGCTCAGTCCTTCCTACCCTCTGTCTGCATCCGATGTCTGAGAGAAGTCCTTTCCTCCTTTCGCCGTGTCTCTTCTATCTTGGGGAGTCCACGGAGGTCCTGTTATGCGGTTCCTCCCCTCCCTAAACCAAGGATTGGTCTCACCAGAAACGCTTGCATCACTTTTGCTCCCAGGTAAAAACTTAGACACACCTCAATTCCTAAAGCAATGAAATCCTTTGTTGGTAGCTGAAAGAAAAGTTCACAGGCTAAAGACAAAGTTTAATAGGAAGGTACCAGATGAATAATAAATTAATCATGGTGTGGAAGTGCAGAAGCTAGTCCTGACTACACTGAGAAAGAATCTACTTGGCTTCTTCTCATGGTTACAATTAACACTGAAAAGCAAAACAAAACATACAAAATCCCCCAAAACCTAATAGTGAAAGAGTCTTTTATTTTTATCCTAAGTCTATGTGGATATACCTAAAGTTAAATGACAGGTCGGTGTTAAATAATAACATATGTTATTGAAAGTAACTACATATCTGAAGAAGAAAACCATCACATCAAGGAACAATTAATGCAAGTTTTAAATGAAAACAATTAGAAGTAAAGTTGGAATAAACAGCTATAGGGTGCCTTGGATATTTGAACTGTCTAAACAAGCATTGTAAAATCAGATCTTTGATAATCAGATAACTTCTTCCTTGTTGTACTTCTTTTCATTTATGAGTGTTTGAAAAAGTAGCTTGCCTATGAAGCAGTTCATCCTTGTGTAACCGGAGCTGCAACCAAAGTCCGGTATATAGGTGATGCCCCCTGGAGGGAGGTAAATGAGGATGATAGATGAGGATAGATAGCCCCAGTGAAAATGCTAAAAGGTTTTGCAGTTTGGGGTGGAGACTTAAATTAGAAATATAAAAGGGATGGAAGAAGTAGGAAAGAGAAGATGTGGCCATGATGTAGAAGAGGAGAAAATCCAGCAGCTGGAGATAATGCAGCCACCATGACTGAGAGTTTGGAAATCAGCCACCAGGAGCTTTTGAGCCCCCAGGAGATAGAGTTTTGGATTGAGAATTTTTTGGAATCTTCAGTGACTTTGGCGTGCACCGCACCAATCTTCAAGAAGAAAAGTTTGAAGGCTTTGCAAATAGCCGAGCAACAAAAACTGCTCCCAGTTTTGTTTTTACCGAAGCCCAAGAAAGAAGGCAAAGGCCCAGAGCGGGTGTCGTCCTAAAATGTGTGAGTGCAGTCTGTTGGGCCGTCTGGCTACTATAGTTGCTGTTTTCAGTGTTGCTGGCCTAGTGCTGTCCTGGGGGCTCCATGGCAGTTCCAGGAGCATCTCCACTTGTGTCCTGTGCTGTCCTCGTGAGTTGGAACCTGGCCTACACATCTGCAGAGGCAGGAAAACGCCATCTTGGACGTGTGGCCTGTTGTTTGGGAGAGGAGCTCCACATCCACAGTGGTGGGAAGACGCCACCTTCTCTGTTTCTTCTTTGGGATTTAATGGACTGGACATTGCTTTAAGTAAGGTAAACGGCCATATCTTGGCCTCAGTAATTCTTTGCTTTTCCCCTCTTTGTTAAACAAATCCCATTGTTGTTGTTCCCTCAGCTTGAGTAGTCTTGCAATTGTGCACACAGGGGTGCAGAACTAGGATAGTGGCTGATAAGCAATTTGGACATTGCCCTTGGCCAGTTTTAGTGTTCTCTCCTGCCTAGTATCACTTGTGCACTGTTAATTAATGGAGACATTTCTTCCAGAGTGGTCAGCCTGCTTTTGCTGTACACATGAGCACATCTAAACAGGTGGACTCTGTGTATAGGGGGGAAACCCCACTAACACCATTTTCATTTGCCTATGACACTACAGTTACAAGCACTATTGAATGTTCCAAAATATTTAAAGACAGATTTGGTAGAAGAACACTTCTATCTTCGTAAGTATTTGTGCAACATATTTTGGAGGCTTTTAGTTTCAGGAAAATCATTAAATTACAGAGTATTTTAGGCAGAAAGGATCTTGTAGTGTAGGAATTGTAAAAATATACCTTATAACAAAATCTTGTGTTATTTTTTGATTGTGGTAAACTTCATAAAACAAAATTACTCTTTTAGCTATTTTTAAGTGTACAGCTGAGTCGCATTGGAAACATTCATATATTTTTTAAAAGATTTATTCATTTATGCACACAGAGCTGGGGTATAGGCCAGAGGTGTTGGGGGCAGTGAGAGGATTCACCAGAGACAGAGTGGGGAGCAAAACAGGCAGACTGACTGAAGCACACTGCTGAGGGGAGCAGCGGGTGAGACTGGAGAGGTCTGCTGTGCCATGTGGGAAGCTCCCTGGCTGGGAATTGAACTCGTGCTGCAATGGCTGGTGATAGCTTCATAATGCTGAGACTTAACCCCTTGTGCCACCAGGGATGCCCTATATTCATATTGTTGTTCAATCATTGCCATGTCCATCTTTGGAAATGTCTTTGTAGATGACATATTGCTGGTACAAGCACAGGCCCATCTGTGTGTTGTAAATGACCGCTCTTGCGGGCCAAGGGCAATGCTGAGCAGAGCTCAGTATGTAGACAGAGGTCAGATGGTCACAGAGTCAAAAATATTTACTAACACAGAAAACATTTGCTTTATTTACTTCAGAAAATGTGTGTTGACCCCTTAATGATGCCACGTACCTTAAATAGTATTTGTCAAGAATCTGATGAGCATTGACTCTAAGAGAAATAGTTACTTAAATCTTCTGCTCGGAAAGAAATTTCTAAAGCTCAGGTTTGACATTCCTTGTAGAGTTTCTTCTAAATTCCATAATGCACATTTTATGTACTTTTGGACTCGATTCAGAAAAAAAAGCAACTATTGTAGATGCGTTCCTAAAAAACTGAACCCAGAGCAAAGGTATTTTATTTTATTTCCTTCATTATACCTATATGTGTTTTCTGATATTTTGGGTATTGAGAATGCATTCATTTTATAATTTTAAAAGAAAGCTATTTGAAAAACAATGTGAGAACAACGTATCTTTATGCACAATATTCTAAACTTTGGGATGGGGAAGAAGAGAAAAACATAATAAATTTTTGTTATGAATTCTTTCCCATCCCATAATTTAACATCTTGAATGTATTATTGGACTGAAGACAAAGATTTTTAAAAATGCTTGTAGATTTAGGATGTTTTAGGCTCATTGTTAACTGCACTGTGGATTAAACTCTAGTTATAGTTTACTTTGCTTTACCTTTCCTAGAATTCTAGTTCTTTGACAATTTAAATTAATGAAGGCTTACAAATGTTAATTATTCTACTTTTTTCTGAATGCAAGATAAAGACTTAACAAGTACTTCATTTTTGTGTTTGAAATACCATGGAAGGATTGTTGATTGGGAAGTGCGGAAAGATTGTGGGCACCCTTGCGGGAAGAATAATGTACTAGACTTGGCACCATGTAGACTGACTATCTTTTTTTCCCAGTCAAGAAGGTTCTGTTTTCCTTTGTGCTTTCCAAAATATTGATACTTTAAGGCAGCACTTCCTTTTCTTTGGAAGAAGACCTCAGTAAATTAACAAAGTCTCCTAATGTTGGAGTTAATGGGAGGTACTTGGGGTTACTCTTGCAGAGGAGTGCATTTGCCTAGTGATTCTGTATTAATCAGTGCTTTCACTTGCTATTTTATTTATCTTTGTGTAAAGGAAAGAAGGATGAATTTTCCAGTAATTTTTACTGAATGGTTAGGTTATTGCTCTTTGGATATGGCTTTGGAAATCTAAGCTCAACTTGAAACTGGCTTGTACTAAAGAGGTTAAAATAAAAATGAGGCTCATAACAATAATAATTATAATCATTAAGATGGAGCTTCATTGTAGGTGTATATTATGCTTCAATTGGTTTGCCATATTGAAAATACGAGTTAGAAAGTAGATATAGCACATCACAGGTTCAAAAACTAAAAAATCCTTTCCTCAATTTTCTAGAAATTGAACTGTGCAAAATATAAGGAATGAAGCAATGAGAATGAATATTTATTCAAGTGAACAGTGGGTTCAGAGGTTTCCATGATGTCTCCAATGCTCATTATCTAGAGCAGTTCTATTATTCACCAAGCAGAGAATGTTAATGAGACTTTGCCTTCACTGGCAAGCCTTTACTGGTTTTTATTTGTTTTGACTGGAAACATGTATGTAATATATCTTCTATGCCAGACTTCACTACTTGTAAATATTTCATTGTTCTTGAATGTCCACAAATTCGTGATATAAGATGTTAGTTACACAAATCATACATTAACAAAGCTATCCATCTTGTGAGGCAAAAGTTGTGACCCATCACTTTTTTGTTATTCAAGGAAATTGAAATGTTCTTCAAGGTAATGGAAATAATATACTTCTTCCATTAGGATCTTCACCTGAAGGCATGCAGGGGTGTCAGAGATGTAATAAATATGATTCTGCAAAGAACAATCTGCACCTTAATAATTAGTGAAAATGGAGCTGTTAATCCAATACCCTATTAGAACCTATGTGGGTCCTCATGCTCCCATAATTCCTACAATTGTTTTTATAAAACAATATTTTTTAAATCCTACATTGATTCAAACCTAAATTCCAGAAGGGAAAATATAGGTAAATGCATGTTAAAAAATTTTATTTCTGCTATGGACCAGGGTCAACATCTTTTTGCTTTTAGTCTGATTAGACAATTGCTTATTTGTGGGAAATTTGTGAGGTGACAAAAAGCATAAAGGAAGAATTTTTCAAATGACGCTTTTGCTCATTTCTAAAAAGTATTTCTTTAGAAAAGCTTTTCTTTGGTTCTGGTGGCTAGTGGGAGATAAAATTGACAAAGGAGGATCATTTGCATAATGTGTTTTGAATTCATCTTGTTCCCTTCTCTGGTCTATTGCAGCAGTCAGATTCCTGACATCTCCCAGTAGTACTGGCTGGGGGCCTGTGACTGAGCTCTGGCTCCTTAATTGCCCTCACCCAGTCCACCCTGCTCTTAACAACTCCAGTGCTATTTTTAAAATGATCCTGTCTGCCAGTGGTCTTGGAACAGAATCAAAACTGCCTGGCATGGATTGCAAGCAACTGCCCAATCCATTCTGTTTCCCTCTCCAGCCACATCTCACACACTGCCTCTGCTCACATGCACCTTCTTTTGTTCTTCAAAAACCTAATCTCTCTGCCTCAGCTACTCAGTTTCCTTTCCTCCCAGTTGACTTCTTTTCATTTATCAGGAGGTAACTTATTTGACCTTCATAGAGAAGTCGTCACTTTCTCCCCACCCTTGGACACGGTCCCCATGATTAGTCTTTTTTGATCATTCACTCCCACTTGTTCCCTGCATGGTGCTTAGGATCACTGACAGTTGTTCTGTATCACAGTTGTTCTGTATCACTGTGAGTTCTATCGGGAAGGAATGATATCTGTTTCATTCAGTAATTTATTCCCAGGACTTCACAAGGTAAATAAATGACTAGATCTTTAAAAATTTCATGCAAGGGAGGAACTAGATGAATTCAAAATACATTCTGTAAATAGATCTTCCCTTGTCAATGTTATCTTGCAGAAGCCATAAGAACTGAAGAAAAGGTTTTCCTAAAGAGATACTTTTTGGCAGTGAGCACAAGCTTCATTAAAAAAATTCTTCCTTTATGCTGTTTATCAGCTTACGAGAATTTCCCACAAATAAACAATTGTCTAATCAGATTAAACCAAAGCAAAAAGATGTTTACCCTGTCTATGGCATACTTAAATTTAAAAAGAAAAAATTATTGTCATTTATATCTTTTACATTATTGTGTATTCCCCTTAGGTTACTCACCACCAATTCACCCATAAACAATCACCATAGTCCCTTGTGCTCTTTTCTACCCCTTTTGAACCCTTATCCTCCCCCTCCCCCACTGAATGTCTCTCTTATTTGGTTCCTACTATAAATGAAACCATTCAATATTTTTCTCTTTCTTTCTGGCTTATTTTGGTGAGCATGATCCCTTCTAGCTCCATCCATGTTGCTGCAAATTGCATGGCATACTTAAATTTTTTTAAAAGCACTTTCTCCTATACTTACCCTTCTGAAGTATATCTGCTGGATCAAATGGTATATAGAGTTCAAATTTTTAATAGATTATCATCCAAAAGTCTATACCAATTTACATTCCTAATAAGAATGTAAGAAAATATCTCTCCTCCCTGTCCTTCCCCAGGTATAAAATTTGTTCTAGGTAATCCCTTACTATTTCTTTTAAGTTTATGAAAAAGATATATATTAACTTCATTAGTTAGCGTTGTTAATTTAAATGCTGTTTATTAATTAGGCTATAGTAAATTAAAATAAGTTAAGATTTTAGGTATAGAAATCTAAGAATCTGGACTTGTAACTGGGCTGAGTCCAAAGTCAGGTAAAGGTGGTGCCCCCTGGAGGGGGTTGCTGATGAGAATGAATAGCCCCAGGGAAAATGCTAAATTTGCAGTTTGGGGTGGAGAGTCTGATGAGAAATAAAAGGGACTGAAGGAGAAGGGTAATTCAGTCGCCATGATGTAGGAATAGAGGAATCAGTCTCCATGATGCAGAAAGAAGCAGTAGCCATGATGTAGGAATAGAGGAATCAGCGGCAGAAAATGTAGCCGCCAAGATTGAGAGTTTGGAAATCAGACGCCAGAAGTTTTTGAGCTACTGGGATACAGAGTTTCGGATTGAGCATTTCTGAAATCTTCAGTGACTTTGGGGCCAGCGACTTTGGAGGCTTTGCAAGTAGCCAAGCAAAGGAAACTGCTCCCAGTTTTGTTTTTACTGCAGCCGAAGGAAGAAGGCAGAGGCCCGATGTGGGCGCCTTCCTAAAATGCACAAGTGCAGTCTGTTGGGCCATCTGGCCACTGTAGTTGTTGTTTGCAATGTTGTTGGCCTGGTGCTGTACTGGGGCACCATGGCAGTTCTGGGACCATCTCCAGTTGTGTTCTATGTCGTCCTCGTGAGTTGGAACCTGGCCTACAGTCTGATTGTTACACGTCTGCAGAAGCAGGAAGACATCATTTTGGAAAAGTGGCCTATTATTTGGAAGAGGAGCTCCACATCAGCAGTGGCGGGAAGCTGCCACCTTTGTTAGTTTTCTGGGTCTTAAAGGACTGGTCATTGCTTTAAGGACGGTAAACGGCCATACGTTGAATTCAGTAATTCTTTGCTTTTCCCTGTTTGTTAAATAAATTCCATTGTTATTGTTCCCTGAGCCTGCGTAGTTTTGCAATTGTGCATGCGGTTGCAGAACCAAGATAGTGACTGGTAAGCAATTTGGGCAGTGCCTTTGGCAATTCTGAAGCCCCTTTTGCCTGGTATCAGATTGAGAACTAAGTGCTGTACCTTGGTAGAACCAAAGGATCTGGCATCTCTCCTGGGTCTAACATCATCCTGACCTTTTGACCATCTCAGGTGATTTGATGTTATGCTATGAAAATATAGGATGACCAACTATGCCAAGTGAGATTGAATTAATTACATACACCCTGTAGCCATAGTTATACCTTTATTTATACATTTTAAATCTTCCTTTTTATGATGAAGAACACCTTTCACTCAAGACCTCAAGTATTTTAAGTATGCTGGGAACCAGGACTTCTGTTTCTCTAGTAATAAATTGTTTTAATATTATTGGTAGTTGCTGAGGAGGTACTTTTTTACATTTAAATTTGAACCCACAACTACCTCCATGGGAAGAACTGTCATGAGGAATGCTCCACAGGTTTCTCAGACACCACAATGTGTGACTGTCCATGCAAATGGACACACGGAATCTTGGCCCCCTGGTATGCAGCAGATGCCAATCTGTAGAAAGATGGAGTAGCAAAACCACATGGAACATTAAATAAAAAGATTTCCAAGGACTTCAGGATGACTGTAGTTGAGAACTACCAGCTCCAATATGGTGACGAAGGGTTTTTTTTTTTTTTTTTTTTTAACCTAATGAAGCATCTGTAGGGTAGGCGGAAGAGTTATCAGCGTTTTTCCGCCTACCCCCTCGGTGATGGGCCTCTGTCGACCTACACGCATGCCTGATGGCCTGCGCCTAAAGAAGGGCGTGGCATGGCGTGGCATGCGCGTGCGCGAGGCAGAGGCGCAGAGAGCACAAGGAAGAAGGGTATAAGCGTGAGAGCACGTGATAGAAGCGGCAGGAAATAGAGCGGCAACAGCAGACACCCCCCCAAGAAAGTGAAGATTTGCTGGGGGCTAAGAGGCCTCCGGCCTCCTGGCCCCCTGGCCACCCTACCTGCCTTGTACATGGTTACTTTGCTATGAAAGGTGATTTAAAGCCTGCCAAAGCCACCGAGGGCTTCAGGGCTCATCCTTTTCCCATCTGCATGAATCGTAGGGAAACTGCATTGATGCCAGACTGGCACAGCAGCCTGCCACAACAGCATCATACACAGGTACTTTTGTAATTAGTGGTTCCAAGTAAATTTGGAAAGTGTTTGGACCATTTTTTTTTTGATTGTATCAGAATTACACAACTTACTGTGCTGTGCATTTCATGATTGGTGTCCTAAACAGGAACTACAAGACCGCCTCTAAATTTAATCTGAACAGAAAAGGTGTGTGTATTTTGTTGCTACCGTTTTTTAGTGACAGGGAGAAAATCACATGAGTCTCTTTCACATTCACCTAGTTCGTAGAAAAGCACTGAACTTTCTGTTCAAACACATGAACATGTTTCTTCTGCAGTTTTGGACATGTCTAATTGGCCTTCCTTCGATTAAACACCACTGTTCCATTAACTGACATTAAGAAGAGGATCACAATCCATTACCTACCTAAATTGTTAATATGCCTACAGAAAAGAAAGTCATTTAGCCTATAGATTTTTTTCTATGTTGTTTCACATTAATTTCAATTTACTTCTTTAATCATTTCAATTTATTTCTTTTTACTGAAACTTCTGGAGATTACTGTGGGTTCATTTAGGCTGAATTTTTCTCAAGGCACACTCTTCGAGGAGTGAATGTGTGTTCTTTGACTCCATACTGGCACAGTTGCAACATAGTTGGTTTTTTTCCTGGAAGCATATAATTAAAAAGAGATTAAGGTAAAGACGCCACCTGGCTTCTTCCTTGTTAGTACAACATATTCATGAGTCAGTTCAGTTTTCATTTTTGATGCTTAAACAACAAGGTCAATTTCATGGATGTTTGAGCATGTTGGTCAATTTGTGCATGTTGGGGACTTGATGTTAATCTTCAATTCTTTGAAATCAGAATGGACAGATTCTCCAGAAGGATGGATTGGCTTTTTCATTCCTTTAGATTTTGAAATGATGCATGTTTTACTAATCTGAGTTGGTCCATCTTCATTTTAAGGAAGTGCTTCAAGCTTATGAAAGTTTTTCTCCAGTTATCCCAGTTTCACTATACTGAAGCTCCTCAATATTCAACTAACCTGTTGAAGTTTTTTATCTTTTGGGCTACATTTTGATAATTTATATTTTGCAAAGAAGTTCTTCATATCTTGTAGTGCTTTCAAATTAATTATCATGTATTTTGATATAGCACTTTTTATAGCATTTAAGGTGATTTTTAATGGAATAAATCAGTAACTATTTTTTTACCCTAGCAATAAAGATCTAGAAAGGAATATGAAAAGGCATCCATTTGCAGTCTCAGTTAAAAACTGTAAAATATTTGGAAATAATTTTCTTAAAGATGAGCAGATGCTAATAAAAGGCAAAAAGCAAGATTTAAGAAAATAGATATTATGTTCCTGAATTAAAAAAACACTATTAGTAAAATGTCAATTCCTAAAAAAAAAAAAAAATCTTAGGCTTGATTACTAGTCTATCCAAGGAGTGGAGGTGGAGGAAGATTAAAAAGATATTAAAGTCCATATGCAAGAAAAAATTATCCCAAACAGCTAATAAAAGGATTATTAATAATACTAAAGGCTATTGCCATACCAGAATCCAAAATTTACTATAATGTTGCTATTATCAACAGAAACAGCTATTCTTGCATCTGGACTCATGTTTCTATGTGAGGGGACTCAGTTGCAGTACAGTACACTACCCACCCTTTCTTTGCTCCTATGATGGATGGAGGACAGAAAATATGACTCTGAATTCGGGACAAAAATTACACACACTGGTTTCCAAATCCACTGCTTCTCTTCACCCTTTGCTCCCTAGTCATGTTTTTTTTTTTTTTTTTTCTCTTTGTCAGCCCACAGGTTGGCCAGACACATACACTTCTAGTTAACTCCATCCTTTGCTCCTGGTTGCGGGGTTGTCTGTGACAGGTGAGTGAGTTTAATTCTGTGATGAGTATTAGGCTGCTAATCATTACATGCATCTGAACCACAT
This sequence comes from Scalopus aquaticus, assembly GCA_004024925.1. NCBI lineage: Eukaryota > Metazoa > Chordata > Mammalia > Eulipotyphla > Talpidae > Scalopus > Scalopus aquaticus. The sequence goes on along the minus strand of PVIJ01000237.1, from coordinate 9,119 downwards.
TATCCACATTTTGTTACAAATGATAGAGTCTTTTGTTTTTTTTTGGTCTGCTATTCTTTATTTCTTAATTGGTCCAAAGGAATGAGACGAAAGGGGTTGTTTCCCTAACACTCTAAATATGTGGTATTACTCTAGAAATAGGCAAGAAAATACAGAAAATGGAATATTCTGCAAACAATAAAAATAAAGATATATCAGTTGACACAGAGGTAATTGCATGGGGGTACTGTTGAGTGAGAAAAGCAAGATATAGCATAATATATTGTTATGTGTGTCCTGTTATGTTTGTGTAACAAATATATAGATAGGTATATATGTATAGGTTATTAATATATGCATATCAACACACATATATGTATATATGAATGTATGTATATGTGTATATATATGTATATATATCTTAAGTGATCACTTGAACATAGAGAAAAATATGAATGGCAAATACTGGGCTTAATGCAAGAGAACACTGTTATTACATGTTTAGGAGATGGGAAGGGTATTATTTTTTTGGGGGGGAGGACTGGTATTTAAACTAGAAATATAAAATAATTTCACTGAAAATTCTCCAGGTATGTATATAACATCTTATTTATTCACTTATGTCAAATTATATACATATATGTATTAAACTGAACAATATTTTGATTATTTACTCTTTTTCACTTCAAGGTATAAACTTAAGAAATAGAGATTTTGATTAGCATTTCCCTGATCATAAGTGATGAGTATTTTTTCCGCTGATCACACGTATGTCTTCTTTGGAGAAGTATCTGTTTAGTTCTTCTGTCCATTTTTCGGTTGGGTTTTCTTTTGGTTGAATAGTATGAGTTCTTTGTAGATTTTGGATGTCAACCCCCCGTCAGATGTATGATATCCAAATATTTCCTCCAATTCAGTAGGGTGTCTTTTTTTTTTAATGGTAGTTTCTGTCACTGTGCAGAAAAGCCTTTTAGTTTGATGTAGTCCCATTTATTTATATTATCTTTTGTTTCTCTTGCCATTAGAGATGAATCCACAAACAGAACAAAAGGTCAGACAGAACCAAGCCAATAACAAACCCTACGCTTCTGACTATAGAACTGAGGCTACCAAAGGGTTTGGGGGAGGGTGGAGAGCAGGGTTTGGAGGGGGCACAAAAGTCTATGGTGGTAGACTGTATGGTTGCCTCAGTGGTAGGTGCAGTGTGTTAACATATTGGTGTAACATCCTATACATCTAAAGCATGTACAGATTTATAAACCAATGTTACTTCAATTAAAAAATGAAATAAGGATTTTACTATTTGATTTAAAATTATTTAGAAACAGATGGACTTGCCCCAAAGCATGACAATGTATCTATATTATTCTTTTAGTAGAAAAATTCGCATAAAAGTACTGAACTATTGCATTTTTTGGTTATGTGTTTTGCCCTAGATTAGAACATGGGTGAAAACACATGAATCAGGTGTGTGAGTGCTGTTGAAACTGTTGACATAGTGACTAATTTTGTGCATTTATCTATGGTAGAGATGTGTACTTGAATTTTGAGTGGAGCAGAAGTTAGGATGAACATTATGATTGCCATAAATCTGAAAACCCCAAATAGCATCTTTCATTATTTTTGAAATAGCATTTTTAATGGTGAAGATAAAGCAGGAGTATTGCTTTATCTGGCAATGAGTGCTAATAAAAATTGGCATTACTAGGTGCACTGGGATGCACAGACACTATCTAGGTGCATGAGTGAAAGATTTTAGAAAGTGATCCCTGCTGTAGGATGACTTGGGCCACAGTGGGACTGCCAGTGGGTCCTGGTAAACTCGGACTGGCAAAGCTACCTCATATCCCACGCTGCCAGTTGTGCTCAAGCAGAGAAAGTTTCCGCATACAAACTGTGTAAAACCTTACCATTCCTGCTATTCCGGGCTCAGACTTTTGGGAGCTATCCCTTTGGGCCCACTGGTGTGACAGTTAAATCTCTCTACACCTCTCTGGGTGCTATCTGATTTCTCTGGGAAATTGCGGTAACATTTTGTGCTCTTTATATTTGTGTGATTCCAGACTGCAAACTGATGGTGTTTGTACACCCAACTGCTGCCACATCCTAATTCATTGTCATCTACCTCCTTAACAGGAAGCTGACATTCATCTCCTGACCCCGAACCAGTCCATGCTCTGTGTCTGTGTGCCCATGCACAGCACCTGGGCTGAGCTTTCTTATGTTTGCTAAAGAGTTGATGCCGCTTACTAGTCTATAACATCCCCAAGGGTGGGGCTGTGCCTTGCTCCTCTTTTTAGTCTCATTGCCTACACTTTGTATGGCAGATAATGAACATTTGTTGAATGGAAGTGAATTTTTGGATTGAAACTGAGTAAAATGTGGGGAGTGAATCACATCTCTGAGGGTTACCTAGAAAAATAGGTCTAGGAGTGAGTCCTAAGTGGAAGTCTGAGATCTGGATCAGCGATGCCAGGGGAGATTGTAGCATGCTGGTAAATTGTAGTATATGAAACTGTTTTTGCTGAGTTAGCAGTTGGAAATTCAAGTCAAATATAAGCAGAGAAGCAGCCAGAATAAAGGTCAGGCGGTTGGCATGTGGCATTAGCATGAGAAAACAAATGACAGTACAAACAAATGCCAACAAATGACAGTAGGCTACAAATGAGAAATAATCCTTCAGCAATCAGAACAGGCAAGGAGTAGTTCGTCCAGCTACCAACCAGGAAATGACTGTCTATCTGGTAAGAGGGTTTCACCTCTGCTCAGTCCTGTGTGCTTCCTGGTGAGGTCACAGGAGGCAGGGCTGGTGTGGCTCCCTCAGTGTGAGCAGGCTCCTGCAAGGCTGGTGAGCTCAGCACAGTCTCCTCAAGTCCTTTCAGGGTGTGTCTCTCCTCCCCCTGTCTCTCTGGATACAGCCTACTCTCCCCATTCTTTCCTCTCACTCTCACCCTATTCCTTTAAGCTGTTTCAGGTCTTTTTCACTCACCTCTCTGCCTATCTTTTAGGTTCTTTCTGTTATCTTCTTCCTTCTACACTACCTTTGGGCAGAATGTAGATTGGAAGTTTGTACTACAGAGAGATTTGTACAACAATTTTTTTTAAAGATTTATTTATTTATACATACAGCTGGGGTACAGGCCAGAGGTGTGGCGTGGCGAGAGGCTTCACCAGAGACAGAGTGGGGAGCAGAACAGGCAGATCAGAAATACACTGCTGAGGAGAGCAGTGGGCGAGGCAGGAGAGGTCTGCCACACCATGTGGGATTCTCCCGGGCTGGGCGTCGAACTCGCATCGCTGCTGCCGACAGCTCCACAGCGCAGCACTTAACCACTGCGCCACCAGGGAGGCCCAACAATTTTTTGTTTAAGAGGAAATTTTATGTTTTGTTTTTTCCTTTTCTTTTAAAGATTTTATTTATTTATGCATACAAGCTGGGGTGTAGGCCAGAGGTGTGGGGTGGTGATAAGATTCACCAGAGACAGAGTGGGGAACAGATCTACTGAAGTACACTGCTGAAGGGAGTAGCTGGCGAGGCAGGAGAGGTCTGCTGCGCCATGTGGGAATCTCCTGGCTGGGTATCGAACTTGTGCTGCAGTGGCTCTGCATAGCTTCATAGTGCTGTGTTTAACCCGTTGCGCCACCAGGGAGGTCCCTATGTTTTGTTTTTTCATTTGAAAAAGTAAATGCCTCCCAAACATGTTTTTTCACACTTAACAAAAGAGCCTACAAATTAAATTGATATTAATTAATTCAACTGAAATCTGCTTTGCTTGCCTTGAATAAAAAGCAAGCTACTGTGTGTGGGATGGGGTTGGGAAGGAGGGTAAGAGTGGGGGAGGGATGGAAGCACTGAACCTGACTCTCCCCTCCACCTAATCAAGGATGGCAGCACAGTGAGACAAGCGGGGTGACACAACATTCCAAGGAATTCTAGAGGTTCTTTCAGAAAAATTATCTCTTGGGGAAGAATAGTTCATGGTTCTCCAAGAGTCTTCATCCCAGCTTTCTTTCTCAGTTAGCCATAAAACATCCTCGGGATTACATACCTGGAGTTTTTACTCCTGAGAAGTGGCTTGTGTTTGAAAAAGATGGCTGTGATGCCTCAGGTTACTCTTACTCTAGGAAAGATCTAGTACCCAACAGGGATTATATTGTTAAGTAGGAGCAGGGAGCAATTTCAGACCCAGAGACACAAGTTGCCTAAGAAAGTCATTATGAAGGTGATTACCCAGAGAGGTAAGGGACTCATCAACCATTACGTAGCTTGTCCATGACAGTGCCTAACAGAGAAACCCTCCCCAGTGTTCAGGTTAGGATGACAGGTTGCCACTGAGCAGGAATCATGGGCACATGTTTCAACATCACAAAATGCAATCTATTTCATACTCCAAATGTTGAGGAGCAAAGCAAAGAGAGTCAAAAGTGGGGTTGATTAGATTCAGTGTAAATGAATGAAAAAATAAGATGCACTTACCACCCACCCCCTGTCTTTTCTCCACATAAACTGTCTCTCCTTGGCAAGAACTGTAATTGACCTATATGGATGAGGACCACTGAGTACTCATTTCTGCAGAGTCTTCTGTTGTTCTCCAGGGATTTGATAACATGCATATTTTCCTTGCCCTTTCCAGGAAGGAAGGGTATAAAGATCTATCCCATGCTTTTTTTTTTCACATGATGTCAATAATATTCAGTGCACTGTAGTGTCTCTCACTTGCATAGATTTTGCTCTGCTCTAAGAGGCACTGTCCAGTCTGTTGCTCTAGCTTCCCTGTCCTAGCAGTAGAACCCCTCCTATCTGTCTTTTAACTTATTCATAGAACTCAAACATTTGAGACCTGACCAATCTTAAGATGATCTAGTCTAGTGGTGTTCAAACTTCCTTTAACCATACCCACAGTCAAAAACATGGTTCATGTCACCAGCCAATACATATAAAAATACATATTCCTACTATATGTGATACACTCTGCTATTTTCTTTCATGTTCTATTTAAGTCCATTGAAAATTTTTGTCTATATCAGCATACTAAATTGACTTCATGACTCATTGGAAGGAGTGAAAATCCACAGTGTGCAAAAACACTAATTTAATCCAATCCACTAATTTCACAAATAGACAAAGTAAGGTGAACAGATTTAAATGGCTTATTCAAAAATTGGATTCAAATATGATTCAAATTCTGAGTCCAGTTTTGCAGAGCTGCAAGTCTTGGTAGATAGAGGTTGAAACATTTAATCATTTTTCCCCCGATAGATATTAAGAGATCTTTATAATTTTTCTTTTAAAAAGATGGATTATCTCATAATCTACAGCTAATAAAAATAATTTTGATAACAATATTAAGTAGAGATTGAAGAAGTAGCATTTCAGTTAGCATGTATTGTTATAGGTATTTATTGTGCCTAGCATGTTCTATAAAGAGTTTGTTCTAGAGATAATACAATAAATGATATAATAAATAAATGATATATAATGATGGAATCTTGGATCACGGGTATACTCATAGGTATGGGAAGAAAGGAACTAATCCAATTCATGCTGTGAACGATTTTGCATGTGAAATGGACAAATATGTAATGAATGCCTCCACTGTGAGTGACTATTTTCTGTAACTCAACTTGATCTAACCAAAATGAATGTTTAAGGGGGACAATGAGTAGATGATTTTGAGTTAAAACTAAAAGGGATGAGAACAATAATTATGAACTTATTCTGGAAATCCAGAAAGTACAGTTATGATTATTATGTACTCAGTGCTAAGAATTACTAATTGCTCCAAATTTCAAAACGCGTGATCAAGCATTTTTAAATCTTGACCAGGTTTCCCAGTTGACAAAGTGATGGATGTTTTTTTCTTTTAAGTATTCATGGTTAATCAGTTTATCATGGAGCTTAGTGGTTTCAGCTTCAGATATCATTTTCATACTTTTTCCTGTTAAGTGTCATGCATTTCTGTCTTAGTTGAGGGTGCTTGACAAGTTCTTTGCTAAAGCCAAACACACCCATTTCTTTAGAGAAAGGACACACCTTTGATTCCATGGAAAGTTTAATTCCTAAGCCAAGGAGATATTCTGTGGTCTACCCTCCTAGCCCCTCCTTTTGCTCTCTGAAGAAGGGAAGGAGGTAGAAGGAATTTTTTGCCCTCTTGACCTTCTGGATTTTCCTTTTTGCAGTAGCCTGTGGTTCAAGGCAGAAAAGAACCCTTGACTTGCAAAGTGACTGACAAATGGAGGGTAGGTGTCCTGTTCTCTCTCATTCTGCTAATACTTTTCTCATTTTCTAATACTTTCTTCCCTCTGTGCAGAAAGCAGGCTCCCTGAGAGCCTCCCATGAGAAAATTCAAAGGTTGAGGGAGAAAGGCAATAACTATTTAAACTGGTCAGTCATCTGAACATGATAGAGGATTTTCCTTTTCATTTCTTTAGATAATCAGTTATTCTTCACTGAGAAGTTTTATGAAATTTGTGCTCTTTCTGCAGATTTACTAAAATTTGGTGAAATGTGAGTGGATGAAAAAGTGTCAAGTTTCCAGCTAATGTTTTATTGCGCTAGCTGTGTGATTTGGTGCTGATGTACTGCTATGGATAGATTTCAGGCAGTGAGACTTTTGCTTCTATATGAATAGATAATGGTCATCAGATACAGTCAATTAATCTTATTAGCTTGTGATATTTCTTTCTGGGTATTTGCTCCTCAGTTTGTAATTGTTATGAAATTGATTGCTGGATAAGTCAGACATTCCCTCAGGTATGCAGGACTTTCATCTCTGTTCAAGGGTTCAAACTAAGCATTTCATCTTTGTTTTTCTGTCATTTGTCATAATATTTCCCCACCAATATCTCAATGCAGATGAAACAGAGAATGTAAATTATTTAAGAGAAAGGAGCAGGGTGAGAAGTAGGAAGATTTATTTGAAGCTATGGAAGAGGAAAATAACAGGGAACAGCTAGTACTTGAAATCTATAAATTGTAAAAGATTAGTCATAGTTTAATGTATTCTGGACTGTGTGAAAATCTCAAATGTTGGCATTTTTACAAAGAAATATAAGCTTCATAATGATATATTGGGTTCATCGACCCAATCTCAGAACTGGAAGTTAAACTGAACTCCAGAAATAAAAGATATATTACAGCTATGATTATTGCCCTTTGGTATTTGAGGTGTTTTTATTAACATTCAGGACTACTTTGCTAATGTGTTGGGAACTAAAGATATTTAAATCTGTGCATAGTCTTTGATCCAGAAATTTCAATTCCAATGTAAATAATGTAAAGTACATGCAAACCTCTATGCACAGACATCACATTATCATTTAAAATAAGAGTGGAAAAAATCTCGGTGTCTATTCATGAGATGAAATATCCCTTAAAGTACTTATGCAAGAATTTTAAATGTTAAATTAGATGAAAACTACAACATATAGTAATCTTAACTTTAAAATTACATGTAAGACTGTAGATTAAAACTGTTCCTTAGAACAGTCACAAATTTGGGGTTCTTAGGCATTGCCTGCCAGAAAGGGTAGAACTGTGTTAGCATCAGCTGAAAGGAAAGTTATTGTGTTGTTACTGGTTGTTGTCTCTGGGTATTGGAACATGATTTTCATTTCATTTTTGATTTTCTAAATTTTCTAAAATAAGCACACATGAATATTATACTAGAAAAATAATGCTACCTAATGACACACACACACAAAAATCCTCCAAACCCTTAAAATCTTAACATTGATTTTTCTTTTGATTTCATTTCTATTTCTTATACATGTAGAAACTATATTATTCTTCAGGGTGAAGCTGGGTCTTCCTCTGGGTGTTTTGCTCCTTCAGAAGATAGTCCTACAAGGAGTACTACAGCTTCAAGGGCATTTACCTGACTTAGTGCTTTTAGGTTATAGCGCCATCTCTGGGGCATAACTGGCATAACTGGTTGCTGCCATTTTCTGGTGTTGAGACATGCACAATTATTGTGGGCTTATAATATGAGCAGTAAATTAGTCCGTTATCTCTAGGATTATGATGTTAGATGAAACTCAAATCATTCTTTCACTGTGGTGGTTCACGGAAACAATATCTTCACTGAACTCCTTACCAATAGCCTCACATCCCTCCTGTCAGTACCAGCGCAACCTTCTCAAATGATTTCAAACTCAAGGTGGTCCTTTAAATATTTCTGTGGTTCCCTTTAATTTATAGTTTAAAATAAAACTTTTTAGTATACCATATATATTTGGGCATCTGATTTCTTCTTGTCCATACACCATCTTCCTTCATTCTCCAGTCTTACCAAATTACTTCCAGTTTTTAGAAGCAGCAAGTTTCTTTCTCCATTTTCCCTGTTTCACTCCCTCTCCCATTCTGTTCTATTGGCTGGAAAGTCCCTTGCCATTCTTCATCCAGGTTTTCCTTAGGTGTCCTCCAACCTTAGCTCAAGGTCATTTCTTCTGAGAAGCCTTTCTTTGTAGCTTCACCCGGCTGAGCTCCACTTCGCTCTTCCTATAGCCTGCTCATTCAATGCTTTTTGAATGACACTTGTCTTATTGTCTTTTAACTCTTCTTTCTCCATCTGACTGTGAGGACCATGACGGTCAGTACCCTAGTTCACTCTCCATGACTTAGCTGCCAGGAGATAGTGAAGTGCTCAAAAACTTCTAATGACTGAATGAGCTTTAGAACTAGGTCACAGTAATTCCCATATCAATTTTTCCCTCAGTTTTCTACAAAAGAATGATTGCAAAGTGGATTTATAAGCAAATACTTGAAAGCAATTAGCTTAATGCTTAGTACATGATAATATTTGTTTATTCATTCTTCTCTTTTATAACCGCTATCTAGTTTTGTTTTCCCCACCCATGGTGGCTCATGCCTCTCTGATACCAGAGTTCTACCCAGTCAATGCCTTCCTGTTAAATACGTAATGAAGAATCCCCCATCAACCAATACTTATGCTGATCACATGTATGCAAAGTGATTTTCTTTTTTTTTCTTTTTTTTATATAAATATATATTTTTATTGTTATTTATGTCTTTTACATTTTGTATTCCCCTTGGGTAGCCCACCACCAATTCACCCGTGATCCATCTTCATGGTCCCTTGTGTTCTTTTCTATTCCATTTTGTGCCCTTTTCCTTCCCT
>PVIJ01000236.1:299335-338592 GCA_004024925.1 Scalopus aquaticus | reverse complement strand
TGCTAGAGGGCGGCAGCGGTTCAGCATGCAGGACCAGAGGGTGGGGGTGTGGCTGCGCGCGTGGGGCTGGAGGGCAGGGCCGCGGATGGTGCAGGCAGCTGGAGGGCGGGCGGGGGCGCGGCTGTTGGCCGGCTGGAGGGTAGGGCACAGCTGTTTGCACGGCTGGAGGGCAGGGTCGTGGCAGTGCGGGGCGTGCACGCCTAGAGGGCTTTGGCTTGCCTCGGTGGGGTTGCCCTGACCTGGCTCCCTCTTCTGCGCGGGGCAGAGCGGGAAGTATGCGAAGTGCCAACTAAGCGCGGCTTTGTTCCACACTTCTCCGGCGCCTGGAGAGCGGTTGCGGCAGCCTAGCCCGCAGTCTTTATCTGTGGGTTATGAAGCTGACCGCCTCCTGCGGTAATTCTCTGTGAGCGGCGCAGTGGAACTGCCTTGGAAGCTCTCGCTCTCTTGCACGGGACAGGACAGAAAGTTCCTATGGCGTGCGGTTTATGTCCTGTGTTTCTCCCGCACCTGTAGCTGGGAGATTCCTCTCCTTTCTCCCACGTTTCCTCCAGTGGTAAGCTATTAATAGTGTCACTGAAGGGGTGGGTAGACCACTACCCCAGAGTTCTGTTCCAGACAGTAACTAGAGTGCTGGCTCCGTAATGGTGGTGGGGGGAGGGGCCACACCGCGGCTGCCCGGGACTTTATTCCGTGTCCCACCAACTTCCCCAGTGCACGCTGCCCTCTCCAGGGCTCTGTTGCTACCTGGAGGGACTGCTGGTGTCAGTCTTGAGTTTTATCACTCTGCGGTGTCCGGGGAAAACGCCTCTGCTCACCTTTTTTTTTTTTTTTTTCCCTGGGTTTCCTCAGGTGCCTCTCATCTTGGTCTCCTGGTCTGGTTTTGTGTTGAGGGAGGGGAGAGGGGATCTGGTGGTTCTTTCTTCTCCTTAATCAGTCTTTTTAGCTTCTTTCCAAGTTCTACTCACCCGCGAGGGTGTTAGATTTATGTAGCGTTTCTGGATCTTCTCTGTGTTTGGCTGATGTCTCTTTATAGGCAGCTTTTCTTTTGGAAGAGTTGATACTAACGTCCCTTCACCGCCATGTTGATGACGTCACTCCTGTATGGTTTTTTAAATAATTTTTCAGTTGAGGCTTACCTAACAAATTTTAATATACTGGCAAATTACTACTTTTTAAAACAGCTTGTCTAAAACCACTTGAAAAACACAGTTTTCTTTCTGATTTTCTGTACTATTTTATATTTCATGATACACAAACATTCAGCCTCCAAAATGTCGTAAATATGTCCTTATCTTAGATTATTTTAATTTATATTAGATTATTTCCTTATCAATGTATTTATTATAATATACACTCTGATTATTTTTCCAAGGAATATAGATGTATTTTTGGTTGAGCTATTTCAGAATAAGGATGGACAACCTTTGATATGGACGTTCTCCTGCCCTCTGCCCCGAAAATTGCCTCTCTGATGTCACTGTCTCCGCCTTCTGGCACCCAGGCTCCTACCACCCTCCCAGGAACTGTGCTGTGTTCTCCCACTCTCCCTCTCAGAGAGCCCTTTGGATTTTAGAGATAAAGCCATGAGTCATGTTCCCAGATCCAGACCTCCAGTGCCTTCGATACCCCTATCCCCTGTTGCTCTTGCATGGGCACAACAGTCAAAATGTTGCCGCTCATGTTATCCTCCTGCCTGAATTCCTGTTCTTAGCTGCAAAATTAACTTTCTGTTTGTGGTGACTTTGTACGTACTGACCTTAAGGCGTTTCAGAATTAGAAGATTTAGGATCCCTTTAGAGAATATCTATTTTATATTCCTTGAAATTACATGATATAATATTTAACTACCGTCCACCAACCCACCAAAATAACAACAAAAGCACACATCATTGTAACCTGCAGTGAACTCTATCCTCCAAACTCAGAAAATTCTGTTAATCTAGATGTTAGTTTTTTTTGCAATAGTCTGTGTTATATGTGTATTTGAGTGTCATGAGTGCCCTGCACATGAATGTGTGTGTGTGTGTAAACAACTCCAAATCAGGGAACTTTGCCAATTTCTTGAGCTCTGTCCCAGTGATGTGTGCGTATTCGGTGCCCTCGTGCTAAGTTTCAACTTGAACACCCTATTAGGTCACTGTTCCTTAAATTATCTCCTCAGCCTAAATCATTTCTATCACATTTATCTTTGAAAGTAGATCCATGAAAGTATAGTGGCTTCCTCTTTGAGTTGTCCACCCTTTGCAGGTTCTCCCCCAGGATCTGAATTCCTGCGCAAATCAAAAGGAAGGTGGTTTGTCCCTTCCTACATGTGGTGGCTGTTTGTGGATTCCAGGGGGACTGTTTAAAGCAATGTGTCTGTGGTGCCAGAGGGTTCATGTGCTGGTAGTCCATTCTGATTATTCTTCTATCACAAAGCACTAATAATTCCCCAATAAAGATTTAAACTTATTTTCTCTAGGTGTTCTTATACTGCCTGATTTTTATCTTTATTAAAATCAAAGATGATCCTGGCTTCATAAAATATTTTTCTATTACGTAACAGATCACTAGAATATTTGGTGTGCCTTAGAAATACATAACTCTACATTTCCCCATCCATGAAATACCCTTTGCATTGCTAATATATATTTTTTAAATTTCTGAGCATAGGGGATACAGTATATCCCCAGTGTCAAATATAATGGCTGCATTTGAGAGAATGTGCAGAAGGAGTGACTCATAAACATGAGTATTAAAACATGAGAGAATGATTTATTTAGGTCTTCATGTATTCAATTGTAAAATTTCGTAAAAACTCTCTAAAAACTGATTTCTTTTATTGCTTTTAACTTTTTAGCAATTGAATAATGAGGTTCACTACATTATAAAAGAATCAGAGAAGTTTAGTGGCAGAGTTCCTGTGAAAGAGAAATCTCAACAACTGAAAGACCTTATATACCTCCACCAAAAACAGAAAGAGAGAATCCAAGATTACAGCAATATCCTGTACAAAGTAATTCATTTCCACCAAGTCAAGGAAGAGGTAAGGATTGTCATGGATGTTTGGAGAAACCTCAGTTATAAATTATAAAATTGAAACTAAATTGTCATGTAATAAATAAAGACCAAATTGCTCATTCTGATACGAGAAGCTTTCTATAAACCAGAAATCTTTCCCTATTCTCCTTTATGTTCTAGCCAAACTAAAATTTTCTTTGTCCCTCAAACGCAGCAGGTGTCATTTTCTCAGGTCCTTTTCTCTTTTTTCCACCCTCTAAACCCTCTTCCCAACAGTGCTATCTACTACTTAGAGTGATTACTCTCTCTTCTGAGTGTTTAAAACATTCATCGTTTATTGTAAACAACTGTCATTTTTAGCATCTTGATTCTTAATTATTTTTAAACATAGATCATTTTTCACCAACTCTTTGAAGGAAGAAAGCTTATTCAAATTTTTTTTTTTTTTGTATCTCAAGTACCTCACATTATAGAATGCTCAGCAAATATTTGTTGCCTTTTTACTGAAACTCCTTACCTGTTAGCCCATATTAATGGCAAATGCAGAGGTATTGATATCCTCTGAATTTACTTAGATCACAGGCATCCATCTTGCTAAAATTTTGCGCTATGATCAGAGTGTTTTATTCTTTAATAGAACTGACAATGTTAGCCCCTCAGTTTTGTTGTTTTATTTACTGACTTACAGATGGTATAATAGTAATAATTATAGATGGGCTTGATGGTATTTTGACCAGTTAGTAAAATTTGTTATAAGAAATAGACTTTTAAAAAATTATCTCTCTTCCTAAAATCATAATGAAATTTAGGTTAACTGTTAATGCCCTAAATTCCAGCTAGGATGTCTCATCAAATCAAGAGAACTGGAGTTTCTAGAACTGCCAAAGGAACTGGAGAATGCTCACGAAGTCCAGGCTCACCTCAGTCGCTCTCAGGAAAAGCAGGCACACATGGACCACCTCCGTACACTGGCCCTTTCCCTGGGAAGGGACATCATCTCATTGGTGCAGCAATCTGTAAGCAAATTAGATCACTTTCATCACCCCTAATCCTAGCTGAGAACTGGGCTGTAATATGAAAGAAACAAGGTTGCCCAATATATGTTAAAATACATATTATTTTTCCAGCTTGTTTTTATCTGGCTATTAATTGATAGCTGACTATAGACTGTAGTACCAAGGTGGGGCGGGGGTGAGGAAGGGGAAGGAACAAAGAGGGAGGAAGCACAATGGTCTATGGTAGACTATGGGTGAGTAATACCTGATAAGGGTACCCCAATATTACCTTGGTTAAAAATAAATCAATAATTTGAAAAATAAAAAATAATATAAAATAAAAAATAAATGTATACATATCATCTAAGAGGGCCTTGGGTTTAAAAAAATTGAAAAACACATTAAACCATTGGAATAGTTATTTATGGCAAGTTTTTACCAATTATAAAAAAAATTTTGAGAAGAAAAATGTGATTATGAAAGTCTTATTTAATATATCTGTTATACTAATTTAAAAATTACAGAGTTGTGTTGTCTAATACAGCAGTTGGTTTTTTGCATTTGATATATGCCTAGTACAACTAAAGAATTAAACTTTTAATTTATTTAATTTTAATTAATTAAAATTTAAAAGCTGACAATGTAGCTATTGGAAAACTTTTAAATATGCTGGAACCAACTTGGATATATGAATCTATGTTTTAAACTATAAACTATGAAATTTAAATACAGATTGCTAATCCAATCTATTTCTATCAAGAAGGAACTTTCTTTGTAAAGAGTTTTGTATTATTAGTAAATTTATGTTAAAGTGGGAAAAAAGTCAGACGTCTCATTTTGCACAAATAATGTAAATTGTTCTCCCTTCCAGTGTGGCCTTGGCCTCTGCAGCCCTCTGTGCTGAGCGGAGAGGGGAGCACTTACATAATGAACCTGAGGTTAAGCTCAAGATGACGGGAAAATTATAGTGCAGAAGCCAAATGTTTCTAATGCATATTTTATGCCTTTTGAAGTAAAAATTATACCTTATAATGAATGGTGTCTCTGAGGAGTTGGATATGATGAGCAAATCTTCAAAACTGAAGTCTCAAGACTGGAAATGTAACATTTAGTCTTTCCCATCATGTTGGTGTCTGGCTTCTTTCTAAAATCATTATATTCAAATATGCTTTTGATAAATCAGGAACCTATTTTTTAATGTCATTTATGAGTTTCATAATGCAAGTAAACAGCATGCTAATCTGATAGCTGCTTTAGTGGTTCCCTTTGTAACTTCCACATCTCTTTCACTTTTAGAACTGCTCTAATGTCTCTGCAAAGAGCCTGCAGCAACAGCTGGACATTCTGGAGGGGGACAGTGTGAACTGGTGTGCCAAAATGGAGGATTATGAACAGACCCTGACCCACAGCTTGGGGTATTGCACCACGAGGGACGAGATAAATGAGGTGGGGCAGCAGGGTGAAAAGGGGCCGTTGACAAAGTTGCTGTGGACCCACAGCACCACCCTGGGCGCACACGCACTCTCACACCACGTGGATTCAGGAGACTTTCTGTTTACCTCTGACCTTTAATACAACAAGCAATGGCCTTAGGGCTTAGAAAGTTTGAGCAAACTTCAAACTCCCAAACTTGTTGAAGTTAGTTATGTCATCAATGGGTAGAAAAATCCTAGAATGCAGAATTATGGTTTTTTGTTTGCTCCCCCACCCCCAGCCCTCCTAGCTGTCATTTGTTTGAGTGGATAACAGACTGTCAGGGAGAAAGGGTGACACCATCCTGTTGTGACCAGTTCCAGCCTGCTGAGATTCTATTTGGGTGTCTGACTCATGGAGAAAGGGTGCTGAGGGACCTGGAGCAGACTCTGCTTCAGAGGCTACAAAGTATTTTCACCGAAGTCTAGTGGTTGGTTTCATATTTACCCAAAGTGAGTAGTTATTTTAGTGGGTTTTTTTTTCTTACATTTTATTGTCAATTTGTCAGTCGTGTACACCTCTATATAACATTGGGGGTACATTGTCACACCTCCATATGTGCACATACTTCATTCACCCTCCACCAGTGCTTCTGGTGCTAGAAACCAACCCCCGTCTTTCCCCTGTCCTCTTCACCCTCCCTCCTATTTCCTCTAGTACCCAGTTTATTTTTCAGAGTCTAAGAACTTATTTTGTGCTTTGCCAGTATGTGTTCTTTTGGTGTACAAAAGATGGATACAAATAAATATATCCATCTTTCACTTTCTGACTTATTTAACTTAGCATAAGCACCAAGAATCCATCCATTTTGTCACCAAGGCAATATTTTATCTTTTTAAATAGCTGAGTAGTATTCCATTGAATATATATTCCACAATTTCTTTATCCAGTCACCTGTTGTTAGGTGTTTATAATGTCTCCATGACTTGGCTATTGTGGATAACATGAATGATGTTGCTATGAACATAAAAGTGTATTAAATCTTTTCATGTTAATGTTTTTATATTCTTTGAGCAAATACTTAGCAGTGCTACTACTGGACCATATGGTACTTCCATTTTTTTTAAGGTAGCTCCATACCATTCTCCATAGAGTCTGCACCAAATTACATTCCCACCAACAGCAGAAGAGTATTCCTTTACTCTACATCCTCATCAACACTTGTTATTTCCATTCTTTTTTATATAGTCCATTCTCACAGGGGTGAGATGATACCTTGCTGTGGTTTTGATTTGTTTTTTCCTTATAAGAAGTAATGTTAAACATTTTTTCACGTGCCTATAGGTCAACCAAATGTCTTCTTTCTAGAAGTTTCTATTTGATTTGGTTTGGTCTTTATTGCTAAATTGTGTGCACCAAGTGGCTTTTCTAGCAAAACATCTTTTAGAGAGAAAGAAATAATAGATGAAAGTTTTTCTCCAAGTTGGCACACCCACACACTTGTTATTCCACCTCCTCTCCCTCCATCCTACCAAAACCCCAAGACCAAATATTACCCTCCTTTAACTAAATTTTCCACTCAAAGGCTTACTTGTTCTAGGGGGAAAACAAATCAGGATAGCAAATCAGGATAGGTCCTGAATCTTAATTGGAAATTGGCAGCAGAACATATAATTCCAGATTTATCTCCATTTAGAGCAAAATATTTGAGTCCATTAGCACACATTTATTAGGAGAGAAGTGGGGAGAAAAGGAAGTAGTAAACCTTTTGAACATTCTTTTTATGCCTAGTTTATCCAGTAGGCCCAACAAGTACCAAATACTATCAAACAACTTTTAAAACACAGTTTAAAACATGACTAAACTTGAATGATGGTCTAGCTCGGAAATACCCTTTCCTTTGGGCCATTTTATACACTGCAGGTAAATGAAGGGAGCATGACTGAAAGGACATGAGAGGGGAGAGATTAGGAGAAGCCAGTTGGGTCCATACAAAAGGAGAGAAACAAGAACTAACATCAACAGGATCTCTAACTTAGCAGTGGGCTACAGGACTATAGAGTTTCTGTCAGTCTGTGTTCCAGGGAGTCAATTGGAGTTAGAGACTTGTTAATTCAGGCAAGGTTTAACCCATTATTTAGCCTGCTGTGTATGTAATAGACTGGTTTCTTTCACATCCTGTACAGGTCTTGTTAAAGCAAGTGACCTTAAAGAGATCAGTATTCTCCCCCAGTCTATAAAATTTAGACTTACAGCCATGCAGACAACTTTTTTGTATTATCATTTGTATTATCATTTGTTATCTCTTTCATCTCCTCCTGGTCCTCATGCTCCTACTTCTTTCTAGTTCTCTTCCTCCTCTTCCACCTCCTCTTCCCTTCCTCTTCCTTCTTTTCTTCTGTATGTTTAGTATATTTTTGTCCTGTGGTAAATCTCCCCCTGCAGTGCTACTTAGCTCTGTATTTACTGAAAGCACAAGTAGAGCAGGCTAAGGGTCCCCATCTTCCCAGTCCCCTCATGGCTTGGTTCTCTTTCCCTCAGTGCTGTGTTGTTCATGGACCTGGGTCTCCTTGTCCAGGCCCTTCTCAGAGTGATTCTATTTACAGGCTGCCTCGTGATGAGCCTGTGCTGGAAACCAGCCAGCGGGGATAACAGATGTCCCTTCCAGTCATAGTAGGGATGCCCTGGGATTGTCTGTTCTATAACAGGAGTAAGCAACCAGATACATGCAAGTTTTATTTTGGAGTCAGATATCACTTTAGCATGATCTTAAATATTAAAAGAAACATTCTTCTCATTTGCTTTTACTTCAAAGTCAACTAATTTTTGATGGAAGTAACAGTTTTACTTACAAAGGATCTTTGAAAATGTTGGGTTCATTTTCCCCTGTCCTTTCTTGTAGAGATACTATAGGCGCGTCACCGTGTAGCGCCCGCACCCGGGACTTTCCTACCATAAGCTTAATAGGAAAATAAATTGAAAGTAGTATGTTTTGGTTTTGTTTTGTTTTTATTTTTTATACTGTTCTTATTTTTTATATTTATTTTGTTACATAGTTGTTATTTTTGGACAGTTTTTGATTTCTCCCTCTGGTGTAGTCCCCGTGGTTCTCCCCCTACCACAGCACCCGGGGCCCATCACCACAACCCTCTGCTCTTCCCTTCCCTGTTCTGACCTCTCCCCCTCCCCTACTGTGTGCCTCAGATCTCCAAGTTTTTCTCTTTTTCCTTATCCTTTTTTTGGTTTCCCTATTATGTGCATAAGTGAAACCATCAATATTTTTCTTTTTCCCAGAATGAATATTTTCAGGACCTTTTAGTAAAATTGAGATACGTACATCCTAGTTTGTAGTATGAATAACAGAACACAAGAAGATGGCCAGATTCCAAATGGTAATAATATTTGACACCTACACTTATTATTACTGTTATTCTTAGTTTGGGCCAAAGGCTTTATGGACATCAACACGTATGTCACCTAATATTTTAAAACCCATTCAACCAGTATGGTCTGATGTTAAATGTATCCCTTTTCTATGCTTTCCTCTTCTTTGTTTATTGCCTGCATATCTTTTATAAGCTATTTGTATGATCTGATATGTAGCACAGTTCAGTTGGTTATCTTGACAATGCCATGACTAACTTATATGATTTTAACTTTTCTAAAGGCTCTTAGAAAAGGACTCAGTGCCTCAAGGCAAAGTGATTTTTTTAAGTCATTTTTTATCCAAATGTGATTTTTGTGATGTGATATTCCTTAGCGACAAAGAACCATGGTTTGGGGCTTTCATTATCATTGGGTAAAATATTATTATTTTCTAATTTCATACACCATGGAAAAAAAAGGAAATTGTAAAACCTGATTTTCTCCATGTTTGCCTACTAGAAAATAAAGCCCAGGCTACCAGCTTTTGTGTTGTTTTCCATCTATTTCTCATGAAGATACATTTGTATGCATGAATATTGAATTTTGCCACATATTTTCTTGCCTGGCAATATAAATAAATTGTTAATACAAAACACTATAGACATTCTCTGCCATATTACATGACAGAACATTACTATTTACTCATTCTTTACACATCTTCATTTAGAAATGAGTTAATGTTGAGCATGTTTTCTTGCAACCTGACCCAAAAAATTATCTTTACATTTACATGATGTTAATGGAAATTTGTAACTGGAGTCTCATTATGGGTCACAAGCAATTACTTTGCTGAAAAGAATAGTAATGACAGAATCAGGCTGGAATCCATTTTCTCAAAATAAGTTTTGCGAATAGAAGTTTTCATATAATTATTTCAGCATGAAGTTTTTACACTGTAGCAATGTCTTACCCACCAAGAAGGAAGCAAAAAAGGACCAGTGTGTGTCTGTATGTGTGTGTATGTGTATGTTCCATGCGTCAGTCTTGTGTTTTTGTGTTCCAATCAAGCAAATTCTTTTGTCAATTTGGAGAAGTTGGTTATCTGAATTCCAGGGAAACAAAGCAGATTAGAAGCAGTAAATTACAAGAGGGAAATGGTGTTGCTATAGACACACACACACACACACACACACACACACACACACAGAGCTATTCAAATTAAACCTCTTGACATTGTATAGTGCTTTGTCATTCACACTGTGACAGAATGACCATGACAACCACTTGTTGGCAAGAAAGGAAGCAGAAAAAGTGCAAAACCACACAATGGGAGTAGCACCATGATGTAGTACAGATATTTCCCAGATTGATAACCCCACTTCAATGTTAAAAAAAAAACAACAACTAGATCCTTGTCATTCAACTACTGTGTGATGGCTCATGACAATATCAAAGTCCTGGGAAACTTAGAGTTCAGGAAAATGAAAGCCCATGGAAATTCATAGTCACAGCTGATCAATATTAGGCCTCATGTGGGTTCTTTTGGAAGGTGTATGTGAGAGGATGAGAACAATTAGAATTTATTCTGAAAATTTATATCCCAGAGGGTTAAAAATTTGGTGCTGAAGATCTTTAAAAGATACTTTTTCCTTATGAATAGACGAACTAGTTTAAGATCAGTTATGTCCAAAAAATCAAACTTAAATATAGTATGAACACACGAACTTGCAGAGTTTGTAAGTAAAATAGCTTCTACTGAGACATGCTCTCACCTACAATTTAAAAAAGAGCAACTGTCTTCTCTTTCCAAGCTGCCCGACTTCCTGTTGCTCCAAGACTGGCCTTAAGCAAAGAACAACCACATGGTTGCCGAATGGGAGGAGATCAAAAAGTCTTGTCCTAAAACCTCACCAGCACTAAAGCTTAATATTTTACCACTGATAACCATAGCAAATCATCTGGGTTAAATTACGAATCTTTGAGCGTCATTTCAAATGGACGCTTTCCCAGGAGATGATAACACTGCAGCTTTCTGTTACTGAAAATGAGTGTCAGAAAGCTTTTTTTTTGGAGTGGGAAAAATGGTGGGCAAGAAATGAAACTCATGAATGGACATTAAGAGAAATGAAAATTCAAGACTTGTTTTGTGTTTTTGCATCTGGCCAAGCATGTGACCTAGTTCTAATGAAATGCATTTCCTCAGTTTTAAAATGCCCCGTGTTCCTCACATAAATAGGCCTTGCCAGCCAAGACTTAGAAATAATACATTCTTGTGCCAAAGTTGCCTCAACCAGTTCTGTCAAGACCAAAAATAGCAAGCCAACCTCACTGTCATCAGTTTCCTTTCCTGCTGCTTCTCAAAGAAGCTTGTTCATTCCTAACCCTGAGGAGCCTTACTGCTCCCTGGGAACTACTCATTCTGCTAGTTTCAAAAGAACTACAATTTTATAGTCTTAGTATTTTGTTTTCCAAATGATAGCTATATTAACTTAGTCTTATTATTCCATAGCAAACATAGAGCAGCTAAGCAAGTGGAAAGATAGAAAAATCACATAATAAGAAAAAAAATCTTTCCCCTGATGTTTCTACAACTTTCAGAACATTTATTACTATGAAGTATAACGAAAAACTTCCAGTAGTGTAAACTTTACTTTGCCTCAAGCTTTATGTATTTCCCTTTTCAGTTATGTGCTCAAGTTGAGCAGTTGTCTTAACCATCAACACCATTCCCCATTGTTGACTAGCTAACCAAAGTTAGCAACAGCTGCATGAACAGTGATACCACAGTCAAGCAACATGGCACTTGGTTCCTTTAAAAATATGAACACTAGTTATATGTGGGGATTAGACAAGAACTGATGTTTTCCTGTTGGAATGTGCAGGTGAGAGTACTAGGCATGGGCAGATTTTTCTGAAAATCCTGCTGAAGGTGGTTCATGCGTGCTGCTCCACTGTGTCTGCAGTGGTCATGAACATGAGCTGGGAAAGGCCTGGGATTTAAAACAGGTTCCAATGAGTCCAAAAAGTACCAGTAACTTTGTCAAAGGAGCTCATGTGTCAGAAAGAAGATGATCCCATTTCACATAACCATAGCGCCATGAACATTCTATGGCCTTATAAATCATCTTCAGGGAAAGTGCGTGCATTCTCAAGCAAAACAGGAATAAAATTGCACTCATCATTTATCAGTCTTAAATTTCTTAATCCAAAGTAGACTTAGAATGCCATGGTTTAGAATTAAAGTGTTAAGGCTCACTCTTTCTCCATCCATCACATTTTCAAATAGATGTTTATCTTTCCGATTAAAACAAGTAGATGTAACTCACTGGTTTTTAGATTGATGACAGAGTCCCACTTCCTTTCTTTAAACTGAATTTTATAATAAATGCCATATTACAGTAAGAAAAATATATATTATGTTTATATATAATACAGTAATATGTTTTTCCAATGGGTAAATATTAGTGACAGTGCATTTTTTCATCCCCTTGATTTTTTTGTTTTATTATTCTTAATCTATTTTATTTACCTTAAAGGAAATATATTTCACTTATTTAAAATTTTATTTTAATACTGAAAAAATACACTTACTATTTACCATCTTAATCATTTTAAATTCACTAAATTTAAGTACATTCATGGTGTTGTACCACCGTAATCAATATCCATCTCCAGCACTTTTTCATCATTGCAAACTGAAGCTCTGTACTCATTAAACAATAGCTCCCAGCAGAGGATGTGTTTTAATAGGAGAATCTCTCATTTCCTCGGACATGGTCATTATTACACCTATAGTTGTAGATTATAACTTCAGGGAAGATAAGTTCTTAACAAAGTTTTATGTAGAAACTAAAGATATAGTTCCTTTATTGCTCAGTCCTAGAAAATTGACTTCATTTATCCTTTCTGACTAAAATCCAACACATGCACATTAAAATATTAAATGTTAGAGAATTTAAATATTAATTGATGATTTCATATACATGCCAACTGAATATGATTTTTGAATTTTTTTCCTGAGATCAAATGGAGAAGTGCTTTTCAAATTTTAAAGTTTTATTCATTTCTACTCTTTTAAGCATCACTGATTAACTGTTTTAAATCTTTTATGTGGTCTCTGTGCTTGCAGTTTAAAACTAATGTTCAACAATTCCACTTAGTATTTAACAACAATGATTAAGTATAGGTATGTCAGATGATTAAATAACATCAGTATAATTTTCGTGTGTGCAGATCTCCTAGGGCTTTATAGATAATTGTCTCCAAGAAGTGTTAAGGATAAGTTGAAGTTTTACTTTTATAATATCCAGAATTTGAAGTAAGCATTATGAGAAAGCAAGCATTTGCTCGGGCATTTATGTTTTTCTGCATTATAAGTCTAAAATATGGGCCCAGCTTTTATACCCTCTCAAATAATTCATTCCCTGCCATTGAAAAGAATTTTAATGTTTTTCTGCTTTTCTTAGATAGTTCAAATTTATCAACCATGATAATATTCATTCCTGCTGTTCAGTGCTTCCATATAACCTGAGAATGTTTTTTTCTGTACTTCTCTTTGCTGATCATATAGAGTTGCCTATCAGTATGTTCATCCTTATTGAACGTAGAGGAAAGCATATAAAGTGGTGTGTTTAGTGGAGCTGACCTGAATTCTGGTTCACTGGTAAAGCTGAACTGTTGTTAAGATTGCCACGATCCAGGCCCTGTTCTCTTGGTGTGGCCACATTCTTACTCTGCAGTCACAGCTAGCCCTGGCAATAGCTGTCACTTTACTTCTCTGTCTTTGAATGGTTCTTGAAGTTAATTACCTCTAAGAAGTAAATCTCTTCTGAAAATTGTTCATGAAAATTAATTTTTAGCTGGATTTGGGCTAATGAAGTTCTTTTCCTACTAAATCTCAAACTGGGTCACCTTTTCCATCCTACTGGAGGTGATCTAAATATCGACACATCGCTGACCTCTGCTACATGAGGAGGTCCTTGGAATTTTATTAAATTTATATGTGATGGCTATAAGAGAACATTGGGAGTTAGAAGGATCCAGGACAAATATTAGCACACAGAGAACAGAATGAATATAAAAATAATGCCAAATAAATACAAATAAGAAAAAAATAGTCATTGTAAGTCTACAATATTAGAAAATTTCTTGCTTAGAGTCCAAAGGATAATCTATAACTCTAATCCCAATTATAAATTACAAATCAAAAAGTACTAAGAATAATCTATATTGTTAATATTTGGGGGATATGTTCAGATTGACATTTTTGTTCACTTAGCAGATAAAATGGAATCACTGAATACATTTTGAAGATTATGAATATTTGAAATGCTTAGATATTTTGATTTATTACAAGTGAATATCAATGTTCACATTTTAAGGAAAACTGAAATATTTTCTTTTTATTAAACTGCAGCTCAAAGAATCATTCAAAGATGTAAAAAAGAAATTCAACAATTTAAAGTTTAACTACACCAAGAAAAATGAAAAAGCTCGGAACCTGAAAACTCTTAAATATCAAATTCAACAAGTTGATATGTATGCTGAAAAAATCCAGGTATCAAGCAAGTTTGTGAGTGTGCACATGTATGCATGTGCATGTGTGTGGAGGGGGGTGCTCACACACATATACTACTACAATTATTGTAAAATCATTTTGCATTTCAATTCTAGATGCCTAACTTTTTAAAATAGCATTGGGACGAAAACAGTAGTTTTCCATTTTTTTTAATATATATTTTTATTGTTATTTATGTTTTCCATTTTTATAAAAATTGGGTTTGTGTAAACTATGTAATAATTGATTTATCTCCTAAGGTGGCTCCAGAATTGCCAAACAACCCAGCCTCCCTGCTTCCATTCTTTTCTGAGTGCATGCACATGTACACAAACACACACACACACACACACACACACACACACACACACAGCTTTTGTACAACCCTCTTCCTTTCTTGGCACTCAGGTATGTCAGGAGATGACTACACTGTTCCTGTAGCCTAATACCTACTTTATCACATGTACTCGCTAGGTTGTTTAAATGTCTTTCCCAGGAAACAGCAAGCTGAGGACAACAAAAAATTTGATTTTATTATCATTGTCTTTTTATTTGTATCATAATGTTCTCCAAATCTAGAATAGATCCTGGTGTGTAGTAAATTCTCTTTATGTTGCTAAATGCTAAATCCATAAACTATAGGAAGAAAATCTGCTCTTCCAAATGCATTTGTAACAATTATGATTTTATATTATAATACAATAAAATATTTAAATAATATTCCAATATTTCCAATAGTAATTGGAAAACTAAAGAATTTTTTTCAAGTTTTTCTCTCAGTATTTAATCACTAACTAGTCCCATATGTAAAAGTTGAATGTTATTTTTAAAAATTCTTTCGCACAGGCTTTGAAAAAGAAAATGGAAAAAGTTGCAAATAAAACTGACTTTCTCTTAAATTATCCAAATAATAAAGCTAATGTTCTTTTGGAAGTCATGGAGGATTTGCAAAAGCATGTGGATGAGTTTGACAAAGTCGTAAAAGACTATAAGAAGAATTTGGACCTGACTGAGCACCTTCAGGAGATGATAGAGGAGGTATTTTCTTGTCATAATGGTATCCATGTTGTAATATTGCTTTTAAAAATTACTCTGCTACTTTAAAAGAAGACTTCATTAACTATTATTGCTATTAATCCACATACCATGCTCCTTTGCATGATTATTTCCTTGCTATAATTTCTTAGAATTATTGGAACAAAGTGGGTAAATGTTACAATGTTTTAATTGTTTTGTACAATTATTCTTCAAAAAGAGTTAGCAAATTTACTTTTACCAATAAAAAAAAAATTTAAAGAGTTTTATTTATTTATGTATACAAGCTGGGGTACAGGCCAGAGGCGCGGGGCGGCAAGAGGGTTCACCAGAGACAGAGTGGGGAGCAGAACAGGCAGATCAGAAATTACATGATATTTTCTGATTTCTCCATAACCTCTTCAACTGAGGATATTTAACCATCATGGAGTTATATTCACAGTTGGACATCTGTCTGCAGTACTGGAGATAACTTATGTATTTCACAGAATTTGAAAATATTTTTTAAAATGATCCTGGGATATTTCATGTATAAAAATTATTATTGGTGATATTTTTGCTTTTGTGAAGAGGATAAATGGTGAAGAGAACATAAAATACATGAAATTTGAAAAGTTAAAGTTCGTTATTTGCACACTTCATATTGGAGGAACTCTACACTTTAAGTTCATGAGTGTCCTTGTGGCCTGTTGTTAAGAGATACAAAATGTCTCTCATCTCCACTGATATAGTTGCATTTTTAAATTTAGCACTACTTTAAGGAAGATCAAGATCCTTATTCTTCCATATCTGATATATAGGTATGCACCAATTCTGTGGCATTTATTTAAGCCATCTCCTAACAGGGTTTGAGTTTCTATTTCTCACCCTGTGTAAGTGCTTCTGACCTTGGTGAAACATATCCTTCCATCATAGTTATTTATATAGGGTGAGAAACAGTCTCAGCTCTCCAGTGTGCATTGAAAATATCATGGCGTCTGTTCTATAAAAGAAAGGTCAAATGCTATTCTTTAGATTATATTTCCTCAATCCATTAACTAAATCTCATTCTTAAAACAGAATTATTTGTTGGAATGCTACTCAGATAATACTTTATTAATATATTGTTAATTATTTCAGTTAATTAGACTGGATTGTGCATGTTTGGACTTTTTTCTTTCTTTCCTGGATCTTTTTAATGCCATATGACTTTTATACTTCCTGTTCTTCCATATCTGCAATATTCCCCTTAGAATTATACTTAAGACAAATAGAAGAATACTGGAAAATCAAGTATATGTCCATACTTTTACTTTCTTTTCTGATTCCAATACCCAAGTTCAATAGTATGTGGTCATGTTTTAAAATTTTTCTTTATTATGATTTAGAAAGTTCAATCTAATGTGAATATAAAATTTGAGGGAAAAGGACATTTCATACTTCACTGGTCAAAATGAAAAGCTTTAGAAGGGTGGGGCCTCTCATCTATATTTTGTCTCATTTTAATTTAGTGTCACTTTTGGTATGAAGATGCAAGTGCCACAGTTATAAGAGTTGGAAAATATTCCACAGAGTGCAAGACAAAGGAAGCTGTGGAAATTCTCCACCAGCAGTTCAAAAAGTTCATCAAGCCTTCAGTGCCTCAGCAAGAAAAAAGCCTTCTGGAGATCAGCGACCTCGCTCAGCGCTTATATGGTGAGGTCTCTTTTAAAGTATCCGGTGACTCACCACTGAGCTAAACTACAGTCAAGTTAATCCAGCAGAGAGCCAGAGAGTGGCTAGTCCTCAGAGTCCTTACCACACCAACCTATTCAGCAAAGGACTCATGATAAAAGCCCACAGCTTGCAAAAATAAACAATAGGGAATAGAGTAAGGAACTTCTGAAAGCAGGTGATGTAGCCAGCTGATTTTTAACTACATTATGTAAACCCTCTTTCTCTGTTCTCTTTTCTCCTTCATTCCCATTGTTCATCTCCAGGGTTATAAAACTGGAACAATATTCAGTTTATGCAGACAGAAAACATCTAATGTCCATTAGAGTGATTCCTTGAAAATAATACAAAACTATAGCAATATTTTAACTGGTATAAAGTTAAGACAGCAGCCCTGTCATTTGTGTAAGGGGTATAGTCTTGGATATAAGAAAGAGCTGGAAATTTTCCCCTTGTCTTTCTGTCACTTGTGCAATGAGCCAGAGAATGCATATAATCCTTTCATGAGTTTCTAAAGAAAAGGATGAACACATAAAAATAATAAAGTAGAAAAATTAATGAAAAACAATGGGATGTCTCATTCTTACTATAGTTTCTGTTTAAGTGCACTAAAAAATTTTGGAGAGATTCTGCTTCTACACTACTGTATGTGTCCCTCTGTTGTACTTTTCACACTGTAGCATAATTGCCTGTGCATTTGTCTGCCTTCTTTACTGACCGTAAGCTCCTTGACAGCAAGTGGAATATATTTTATCACTGTATTTCACTGCCTATTCAATTTTGGGACATGGTAAGTACTCATAAAGACCCCGTGAAAGGACAGTTGCCCTTCTGTCATACACAACTCCATATCCTGCCTGGTTTCTATGCTAACCCTTATCACAAACTGGCACATTATAGTTATTTGTGTAGTGGTTCTTAGAATGTAGCAAGGAGAAAAGAGATTTTGCCTGTTTCTTCACTGCATAGTGGTAAATAATAAGCAATTAACAAACATTTGATGAATAAATGAATCACTGAATGAATCAGGTGAATGAACAAATGATATTTATTCACCTGATCAATATGGATGCATTGAACTTGCATTTAAACATTTGTGTCAAGTAAGATACGTTAGGAATATTATATCAACTCTTGCCACTAAAGCATTTTTAACACAGAATTGTATTTTTTTCTCAAAGTTTATTGATTTGCCAAACATTTACCTTACTATATACCCTGGTGAGTACAACTTCATATCTCTATATGTGCACATGCCTCATTTACCCTTATCCAAAGCTCCAGTGCCAATCTCCTGTCACCTTCTCTCCCTATAAACCCAGAATTTTAATGCAAACAAATTTATCACAAAAAATTTTTGAGTACCTGTTATATACTAGGAGCAGTGGTTGATATAAAGACAAACAAAATCTGGTTCCTTCATTCAAAAACCCACAATCTAGGCCTTGCAGTCATGACATGGTAAGAGCAATGAGAAAAGTATAAAATGTGTGTATGAGTTTCCTAAGGCTGCCACCACAAAATACTTAGTGACTTAAACAGAAATTTATTTTCTCAGTTCTGGAGGCTGGAAGGCCCTATACAGGTGCAACCATATTGGCTTGGGCCCCCTAATGGCCTTTTTTTTTTTTTATTCACCTTTTTAAAGATTTTATCTCCAAACTCAGTTTCATTTTCAGACTCTGGAGATGGGACTTCAGCATAAGAATCTGCTGGGAGACATAATTAGCCCATGATAATCTGCAGCAAAGTTTAGTGTAACTGTGCAGTCCTGATAGTCCTGAGTTTAAGTCATTGCTCCAATTGTTTTCTTGGTCACCTGTGGCTCTTTTAAGCCTCAGTTTTCTCACTTATAAAATACAATAGAACCCACCCAAGGATAATACATGTAAAGTAATTAGCCATATGTGGTGACTATTTTTATTATTATTCCACTAGGGAGAGATCAAATCTATTTAGGAAACATTAAGAACAATTTCATAAAGGTGTTGGTATTTGAGGTAGACCTTGAGGAATAGGTAGGGTTTTAATAGCAGATACAGGGAGTGAGGGTCTGAAGTACATTCCCAAGGTGAATAGGACTGTTCAGTGATGGTGGGGATTTTGAGAGAAGAGTTACTGGTTTAGTTTGGTCAGGTATTAAATATGTGAGAGAATTAGGGTAGCATATGTTGTTGTTGGTTCTAATTGAGGTAGATTAGTTTACAATACTGCATATGGTTTAGAGTACAGGTTTACTCTTCTTCAAATAAATGTATTTGCCACTCATGCCCACCAACAAAGGAGAAATAGCCCTCCACCACTGTCCACTGCACCACCTCTACCATTTGCTCACACCCCATCAACCCCTCTGGTAGCCTCAGTTCTGTAGTCTGAATCCAAAGGGGGTTTTTTGGTTTGGTTTTGTCTGTTTCATTGCTTTGTTTCTTATAATCCTCATGTGAGTAAAATCATCCAGTAGTTGTCTCCCTCGTTCCGCTTACCATAATCACTGCAAGTTTTCCATTCTTTTTGCCAAAAATAGCAAGAATCCTTGTTTACAGCTGAGTAGTATTCCATTGTGAATATAAGCCACATCTTTTTTACCCTACCATCCTTTGCTGGACATTTAGATTGTTTTCATATTTTGACTGTTGTAAATAGTTCTATAAATTTCTTCATGGTTTCAGGTCTTTCATTTGAGTCTTTAATCCATTTTAAGAAAGTTTAATTTTTTACTTTATTTACTTTAACTACTTTTCTAGGTAGTAAAGAATCACTTTATGTTCTGAGCAGGAAAAAATAAAGTAGAGCTTTAAGAATATTAATATAGTGACATTATTTAGGCTACATTAAAGTAATATAGCATATGTAACCATTTTTCTAAAATACCCATTATGTTAAAAATGCTTTTATTCATTTATTTTATCTGTTCAGAAAGTATGCATTAAGCACTTACTATCTACCCAGTCCTTATATCAGAAACTAGAAGAAGAATTAATGCCTGTTTTTTTTTCTTGCTAAATATTTGACTTTTAAAAATAATTCTATCCCTTTCAGGTTTGGAAGAAGGACGAAAATACACAGAGAAAATAGTGGCAAAACACAAAGAGGTTCTTGAATCTGTTACTGAATTATGTGGGTCTCTCACAGAGCTGGAAGAAAAGTTGAAGGTAATTTCTCCTTTCCAGAAAATGTATTTTCAAGTGATATCAATAAAAATGTGTTGATCAGATGTCTGCTGGTATAAAGATGTTCTAATGGAAATTCTCAAGGGACATAATGTGCACATTTGTTTCACAGTTTTCTAACATAATTATCTGGGTGTTTCTGATAATTAGTTCTGTTTCTTTGTCATCACTACAGAGAAAAATATTGCTGGGAATGAGGGCTAAACACTATTAAGGTGTCTCATTTACATTTTCATGGGTCATATCCTAAAGGATAAATGTGTGCCATTAACGTAAAAATAAATTCTGTATTAAGTAGCCTTATGTTTTAATTTGTAAATAACGAACATAAAGATTTTCCCTCCAAATTTTGGCCCCAGAAAAATAAATCCATTTTTATATGCTTTGAATCTTAGCTTCATGGAGATATTAAACTGATCAATAGTGTCTTTCAGGGAATAAAAAAAGTGATGGTAAAACATAAAGAAAATATGTTCATGTCTACATCTAGGCAAAACCCAGTTGAAAGAGAGAAATATAGATATTGTCTTGTCTATAACAGGATTAGAAAGTGGTTTCATTGGTGCTGTTTTTTTATAACTGGCTGAAAGATCGTTTTTTTAGGATGGAATGACAGGTGCTAGAATAAAACACATCTCCCTAGAATACCAATTTATGATTTGGGGTAAATTACTTAATCTTACTGAGTTTCCTGATCTGTAAAATGGAGGATATAGGGGGGGCCTTCTTAGAGGGTGACCCTGAGGATTGAATGTGAAGACTTCGATTATTATTTTGTGATCATTGTTACTGAGACATAATGTTACTTGCAGTTGAGGACTGAATTAGATTTATTTCTAGCAACCATTTTTTCTGTACAAATTTCCTTGTCTTGAATTTGAGTGCTTATTTCATTCAAGTTATTTTTTATCCTGTTAATACATTGGTGTCCAACCAAATTATCTTACTCCTTTACTTAAGAATCGAGATTTTTCAATGTTTTTTACTAGTTTGAAGAACACTGCAATGAGCATCTTCATTCCTATCACTTTTCCTGTCTCTTCTATTATTGCCTATGCATAAATTCGCCAAAGAAGATTTGGGTAAATGGATGTGAAAGCATTAATATTTCTAATGTTTTAGAATTACAATGTTGCTATAATGTATGAATTATGCCACATATCTAATATTTTTTAACATATATTGTTTCCCGTACCTCTACCTTACCTCCTTACTACCTGAAAATCACTGCTTCCTCTGACTTACTGGTTGCCAGCAATGTCCCTCTCCTTTATGTTTTGTACCTTAATGAAAACCATTTAGTCACATCTACTCTTTTACAGTTATATCCCTTTCCAACTTCGTGACTGCTCTTCCTGAGAGCTATTTCCACTCCTTATCCCTGCTTTCTTATTTCCCATTACTTATATACACCCCTGTTATCAAGATTGTCCTCTCTCTTTCTTATTAACAGTTTACCATCTGGATTCTTTTTTGTGAATCCAGAGCTTCGTAATTATACACTCTAGCCAGACTACCCTTCTTAAGTACAGTTCTTCTAGTGTCATTTAAAATTTCAAAACTCTTCACTACAACCTCATCATTGCTTACCAAATAAAGTTAGGACTCAATGCCTTCCAGTGTTCTGAAGCTGATCACCTTTACAAGCCATCGTGCTGCTACATTCTTCATAGTTTCCTATCTCACTGGTCTACTTACCGCACATTGACAGGTTTTGTGTTTCTAAACCTTTACTTCAATTACTTTCTGTCAGTGCCCATCTAAGTCTTTTTTTTCAAAGATTAATTTATTTATGCATACAAGCTGGAGTACAGTCCAGAGGCGTGGGGAGGCGAGAGGATTCACCAGAGACAG
This sequence comes from Scalopus aquaticus, assembly GCA_004024925.1. NCBI lineage: Eukaryota > Metazoa > Chordata > Mammalia > Eulipotyphla > Talpidae > Scalopus > Scalopus aquaticus. The sequence continues at coordinate 316,510 of PVIJ01000236.1, read as the reverse complement.
AGTGGGGAGCAGAACAGGCGGATTGACCGAAATACACTGGTGAGGGAAGCAGCGGTCGAGGCAGGAGAGGTCTGCCCACCATGTGGGAATCTCCTCGGTCAGGCATCGAACTCGTGTCACCGCTGCCAACTGTGCCACCAGGGAGGCCCCTTACCATTTCTTAAAGTCAAATCCAATACTACTTCTTCCACAACTCCTTCCTTCGCTGTTCGTTCCTTTTCTGAGGTCCCATAGCAACGTGTGTTGCTTCCCATCACAATCAGCACATATAAACATCACCACCATCCCTACACTCTACTTCACTGTGCTACAGGAAACCCTATGGCTCTGTTCAGTTTAGCATTCCACACCACATTCAACGCTATGCTTTTCCTAAAACAGATTGTCCACAAAAAGTTGTGACACTTGTAGTAAATGTTCAAAGAATTAGAGCAGAGAAAAATGATTATTCAATAGCTCAAAAGTTTTGGTTTGTGTGGATGTTGAAATGAGAAAGGACTCCTCTGGCAAGAGAAATACGTATCATCAGCACTGCCCTTGTGAGTTACAGCCTGAATAAAAACTTGTCAAAGCATGCTGTGAGCACTTGACAGATGTTTGTATGAGAAGCATAAATGTCTAGATTTTGTTTTTTAAGGTTGGGCTTCTCTTTTGTAGAAGTTATTAAAAAGTAAGTCCAGAAATCCCTGTTGAGGCTGAAATAGTGATAAAAATCCTTTCTATTTGGATAGCAATTTGAGATTTACAAAAGATTTTCATATATATTACCTCAGTGATTTCCAAATAACCTGTACTTGAGATAGGCAAATGTTATTTTCTCTTTTTTTAGAGGTGAAGTTCAAAGAAGGCAAAAGTGCTTTGCTTGGAGCCCCACGGTTAGTAATTGGTCAATCTGGAATTTGAACTTCTATATAATTCAAAATCTGCCATTCTTTCCACAACAGCTGCCTTTTTGGTACTAGGCTGTGTGTATCAAAGCAGAGGCACCCAGTGAAACATACCAGTTCAAGTTTTAGAGTTAAAACAAAAATCTGAATCTCCCCAGAAGTGTGTCTCCCCAGATCCCAAGACAGAGTAGCAGGTACACTTTGGGAAATACACTCTTTTTCATTTTTTTTGTTTTGTTTTGTTTTAAGATTTATTTATTTATACATTCAGCTGGGGTACAGGCCAGAGGTGTGGAGTGGTGAGAGGCTTCACCAGAGACATAGTGGGGAGCAGAACAGGCAGATCAGAAATACACTGCTGAGGGGAGCAGCGGGCGAGGCAGGAGAGGTCTGCCACACCATGTGGGATTCTCCCCGGCTGGGCGTCGAACTCGCATCGCTGCTGCCAACAGCTCCATAACCCAGCGCTTAACCACTGCGCGACCAGGGAGGCCCTACACCCTTTTTCTTGAAGGCCCCTCTAATGACCATGTTCCAGGTGGAACAGAACTTTGCTGCAGTATAATCAGTGTCCTAACTTGGAGTTCTGTCCCTCTGTGTGCTGTGGCTATTTTACCTTCAAATGTCTTCTCCACCCTCACACTGGCTCCACAGCAGTTTGCAAATTCCCGTACTCCCATGACTAAAACAGTTTCATGAAATGCAAGAGCAAACTATCATCACCCAAATGAAGCACCCTTTATTTTCAATAGTTTTCTTTTTTTTTTCATGTCAGAAGAATAATGTGCTGACGTTGTAACAAGGTTTAAGGGAGGCACACCTCACACAATGGTGAGAACATCCAGTCATCATGCTTTTGAACCAGAAAAGGATCATATTTTCAGTTGTTTTCTTTACCACATTCAATGAAACTTTCTTCCTGTTTTCATAAGACTCCCAAATATTATGTTTGTAAAAATGATCTGGATTTTGTACTTAATCTCCAACAGAGATATTTAGTCACTTCTACCCCCCTGCTGCTCCCTCAGACCCTCCTAACAGCTTCAATGCCGTGCACAATATTCCTTTCTCTAGAGAAGGCTCCTTAGGTGCATCCTACTGTGACAATGACTTTTTCCTGCTCAGCTTTTGAGCAACTCATTTTTTACTGACAATGAACTCTATCACATGATTGGGGTTGGAAGGGAAATGTGAATTTGGAGGGTAATTTTACAGATCACATGATGGGAACACCTCAATCTGTTGTGCATTGTGGGGGGGTGGGGGGGAAGGAAGAGGGAGAGGGAGAGAGAGATTTGAAGCCTTCTTAGGAATCTGAATCAAACCTCCCAAAGCAATGTGAGTCCCTATACCCCTTACTTCCTTTCTACCCCCTTACCTAGTCCTTCTCTCACCTATGTTACTTCTGTCCTATTGAACATGGGAATCACAGTGCTTCATAATGGTTTGGGGACAGTCATTCCAACATCATAGTGTTCCCCAAACCACATCTCTATCTCCCATCTTTAGCTGCTTTTCCTGTTGCCCTTTATATTCAATTCCACATTCAAATTTAAATCTCTCTTTTTATCACCCCTCCAAGCTATGGTGGTGTTTTTTATACTACCCATTGGAAAACCTTAATACATGAAATTTGATTGTGTCTTGTTTCCATTGAATCTAGCTTTAAGATGTTATTTCCAGGCACATGTATTAAAACAGAGTCTAGCTGAAATACAAATAGTATTTAGAGAAATGTTTAAATTACTTTAAGGATTTAGGAGATTAAATATTTTGCCCTCCAAAAGCCTACACATTATAGATAAATTAAGCACTTAGCAAAAACTGCAAATACTCACAAAATGCAAATGTATCAGGACCTCAAAAGTATTATTTAAATCACATCATTATGGATTTTCACTGTAAGTTGCTCACTCTCTAGTCATAGCTGCTGTACTATAATTAGCTCTTTTGACTTTTTACTTTGCCAAGTTTCCTACTCTCAATGCTTCTCTCTCTCCCAAGGAACTGAAGGAAGAAGTAGTCAACATTATTCTCAACTGCACCCAAACTAGTTAAAAATATTTCTTGTGACATGAAAGCTTAAGAAAAAAATCTCCATTTGTTGCAATTGTTTCATGAAGAAATATTTATCTTGCCTTGAAGTCAATACAGCTCTTGGAGTTTCTTTTTTATAGGTCCTTTTCCACAAATTGAATCTATATCAAGTCTAGTTCAATCGTACAATCACCAGGCAGGAAGTGCTTAAGTCTTCTGCCTGCCTCTTTTGTGGGATGGCCTTGAGCCACTTAAACGCCGCTTCCTCTCTAAAGTGAAGGAAATTTCTCAAACCTTGGTCATCTTGTTGGACTTTTGTGTTGTTCTTTTTTAGATTCTGATTGGTTTAAATCATGTTTTCTCAACCTGGACACTATCAACATTTTAGCCCAGAGAATTCTTTGCTGTGGGGGCTGCCCCAGCCATTGTAGCAATTTGCAACATTCCTGGCTTCTGTCCCCTAAATGCCATTCATATGGTATCTCTCCCCACAACCAAAAAATATCTACCAAAATTTACCAAATGTCCCAAGGGTGCAAAATCACCCTCCATTGATACTGACTTTGAAAAATAGTGAAGAATAACATGAAAGGCATCACATTTTCTTATCTAAATTTCTAAGAAATGCTAAACCCAACATATTATTTTTTTAATTCTGCACATTTCCTCCATTGTCAACCACTCTTATTTACTGACAGATTTGAAAGTCATTGCTACCAAAGCAAGCACTGATTTACTTAATTTTTTTCTTTTATTTATTTTTCTTACAAGAAAAATTAAAGCAACAGATTCTTTTTAAAAAATGGAAGATTTAATTACATTGAGAAATCACTTTTATTTTGACATAAATTGAAAGAGATGATAAATCATTGGTCACTTATGAGAAAAGTGAAGGTCTAAAATGATAGCTATCATTTCACATAAACATTCTGGTGCAGTTGGTACAGAAGAAAAATGAAAGGGTGGTAGTAACAGTTCAATCACATTTATCCTCTTATTGTTTCTATTATTCATACTATAGGTCAGATATAATGATTCCCCAAAACACCACATTAGTAGATAATAGGAAGCACCAAGTAAAAAGCTCATGTTGGGATCGCTAGTTTCGTGTTTCTCTTCCTCAGAGAAGTTATTTGAATCAGAAAGAACAATTCCACCAAACTATTACATGAATATATTAATCACAGGGTTTCCTCTTAGATATAAAGTACTTTTCATTTTTCTGATCCCTAAATGACAGGTGGAATTAGGTGATTCAGTTTAGGAAGCACCATTGCATTGGAACAGGTTAGTGATGGTGTTTTATCCCAAAGGTGAGCACCAAAGCCAACTCAACAGTAAAACTCCTAAGGTTAAACAGAGGCACAAAGTATTAAGAGAATTGCCTGGAGTCACAGAACTATGTGGTAGAAGATGAAGTCTTGTAATGTCAGCATTTAGAGTTATAGAATTCTGGTGCTGGAAGGGATTTAACAATCATTTCATCAAATCTCATTTTATAGTTGAAGAAACTGAGACTAAAAGAGATGAACTATTTTGCCTTCTAAAAGTCATAAAGAATATACCAAAGTTGGGCAGGCAGTCTGGTTCTCCTGAATTCAGTCAAGTACCCTTCCCACAAGACTGAAGGGAGCTCCAAGAACTGCTGCATGGAAATAAGTCATTTTGTATGGATACTGTAGATTCCTGTGCCAAACCTTCTGCTCTTTCCATTAATCTGCTTACATGATGATTAGCAATGTAATGGCATACAAGTACTTTACACCACAGTTCAGTGGTGTGCTCTTATCAGACTGCATCAGGACAGGCCTGAGCCTCCTCTGCTAAGCCTGGTCACCTGAGAGCAAGGAGTGGGGGGGGTGTTCTGAGACACTTGCCTTAGCAAAAATTGGGGAGAAGACAAAGTGTTCTCCTTTACCACCTTTCTATTCTCTTCTGACTTGTCCACTCCAAGTTTCCAAAGGTCCCAAAGCACCCCCAAAGTCCCTCCTAAGCCCTTTCCCAGAAATGCCTTTTATAGCCAAGTCCTATGTATCTTTCTTTCTCTGCTTCCCACTTATTTTTATTTGATATTATTTATCCTAAGAGAAGACTATCTGTTTTAGAGTTATTTTGGAAGGTGAAATATTATGGGGTTTCCTTAAATTTACCATATAGATGGCTTTCTACTCTGTTTTAAAGATTGGTTATATGCACTTAATTCAATGGATGTAGAAAACATCATTAATTTCTCTCTTCCAGACCCTCACTTTGTTGCCTACATGGCAGGTATTGTAAGTCCAAGTTATTATGTCCATCAGTAAAAATTAAAGTCCAAAAATCTTAACAGAGATAAATCTGGGGCTATAGATTTAGGATTGATTAAAAATTAATTGATAATTAGATGTAAAAGTTAAGTGTCATCGTTGAGGGGGAAAGTATATAGAGAGGATTAGAGCTTAAAGATCACATATCATTCACATATCAAGAAGATGGGAAAAGAAAAATGACAGTATAACAGGTGGATAAGGCTATTAGAGAGACATTGAGACTGAGCTATATTTTGGTGAATTAGATCAGTTTCCCAGCTGTTTTGGCAGAACTCATCAAATCGATGCAAATACACGCTGTCTGTGCTGATATATACCTTTATCTACCTGTTCTGGAAACACACACACACACACACACACACTTCTACTAATAGCAAGAATAGTTTCATGAGGGGAAATATGAAAAAATAGTTGATATATAGGGATGTCTGGAAACCATTTTCATGGAGAAAAGCTAGATAAACCCAGGAAAGGTAAAGCTCAGTAAGTGTCAGAGTGAATTTTTGTAAAACTCCGTAATGACTTAAAAACTGAAAACTTCTTTGCATTTGAATATAAAGGCAGAAGTACCAAGAGCCAACATGAAATTACCAGAAGAACTTGTATAAACTCACCTTATTTTGCTTTCTGAGATGATTATTCAGTGGGTAACTCTAGGTTACTGTCACAGGAAAAATTTAGTGTGATTTCAGGAAGTTATTTGAAAGGCACACTTATTATATCTCTCTTGAGATAAGAAGGAAATGTGAGCTGAATAAGAGTTCAGTCACATTATAATTGTACCCAAGTGTTTGGTAGTTTATCAATTTCGACCTGGAAGACAATCTGCCTTGGCGGGGAATCTAACTTAGTTCTAAACTTGGTGGTGTCCAACATTTTTATCACTGGAATTAATGACCAGAGATTTAGGAAGTTTTTGTCAACTAACAACACATTATGAATCAATAGTCCCATGTGGTTCTCATATAATAAAATAAGAATTACTAAAATCACTTTAGCAAAAATATATAGATTGAAGAGATGATGTTTCCACTGATTATTTCCCATTTGAAAATTAAATAAATCCAGGAAATAAAACATATTTAGGAGGTACTGTTAAGTTAAAATGTTTCTACTTAAGTTAAAATGTTTGCAAAAATTCTGCCTCTGTCCACGTCGTTAGAATTTTTCCGGTGTTATTATTTTGTGTGAAAAGCATTTTGTTTGTTTTAGGAATTGTAGTATGGGAAAAACTAATATCCTTGAACTACCTTCTTGAGTTTGGCTCAATCTGGAAGTTTGATGTAAAAGTCAAGAATCAGTAACCAGTAAAGGTTGGGTTGGAGGACATGGCTCAGACTTTTCTAGTGGGCTTCCCCAAACTTCACCCCTGATTGAGATTTTCCAACCCATCTGCTCAGGTGCACAAATAGACATACACAGACTTCTATAGGGGGTAGCGGGGACAGAGGTAATGCTTTAAAGCCAATTGGAATGCATCCGTTTGGATGAAGGCAGATTCAAAACCAAGGGTCTCAAAGAGAGAGCTGAGCATGCTCAATCTCCTCTTCTATGCACCCACTTAGCTAGTTGAATTCCTTCCAAGGAGAGAGGAAGGATGGAAGAGACAATCCTGGAATTTTATCAAGTTTCTCTCCTAAACTTTGTGCAAATTTTCAAAGAATTTTTCTTTTTTTATTTCGTTTTTATTGATGTACCCTTCATTTTTAATACTATATAAGTTTCAGGAGTGTTCCCTCACACCTCAGCAAATGTATATACTGCACGGCACCCACCACCAAAATCCTAGTACCGTTCACCACTATCCAATAAATCCTCTCTACCCATTTACTCCCCCACCTTCCCTTTTCCCTCTGGTAACCACCATTTTATTGTCAGAGTCTGAATTAGTTTTGTTATGTTTTGTTTGTTCATTTGATTTGTTGCTTTGTATTACACATGTGAGTGAAACCATTCAGTATTTATCTTTCTCTTTCTTATTTATTACCATTACCTCAAGTTACATCCATATTGTTGCAAATAACAAGATTTCATCATTTTATAGCTTTATGGTATTCCATTGAGACCATTTTTTCTTAAACATTATTCTCTGGAAAGGCATACATTATCCAAAGAAGGAGTACCTGCCCCTGGACGGGCAAGTCAAGAGATGTCCCTACTTTCCTTTAAAGGAATTGATGGCCCTCTTGGATTTATACTCCCCCAGATGGTGATGATGAAAGTTCTGGAGGCCAGGCAGAATAAAAGCTGCCTGAGAAAGTGTTCAGAGGCTGTCAGAATGTCACAGAAGAGATACTTAGACTGAAAGGAGTCCCTATGAGAAGTCCCTATGAGAAGAAAAATAGGTATCCTCTTTTCAGGAAGATATGGAGAAAAAGAAGAGCTAAGTGATAATATAAAAACCAAAAGAAGGGCTATTCCCTACTGGATTTGTGTTATTTCATAATAATTAAATTAATTAATTTACTTATGACTTACAACACTGTATGTGATTTAGGGAGATAGGTGTACACCTCCTCAGATGTATGTTATCTCACCACAACCAAAGCACCCACAGTCCTCTACTTTAAACCATCCTCCCCACAGTTTGTTCCCATCTTCCCCTCCCCCACTAATAGCTTCAATTCTGCTATCATATTTCTAGAATTTGTTTTAACTTAGTTTTGTCAGTTCTTTTAGTATTTTTTTTTAATGAGAGGGATTTTTAAGACACCTTGCTTTTAGATCCAGGATTTAAACATCAACTAAATGGCTAAAGGAAACGCCTTTCTCTAAGCCTGTTTTATGCTTTCTCTCAGGATGTCATATTTGTGGGACAATAGAAGGAACATTGTTTTGTGTTTGCTTCTAATTTCTAGCCTGAAAACACATCTATTTCTCAAAAATCACTTTTAAAGTGTGTCAGTAGCAGGACTATGGGCTCAGACAAAGAATTTAGAGGCAAGACAAGACGTGACTTTCTTATGTGTAAGCAGTAGCGGCAGGACAAAAACTATAATTTTTATTTTCTCCCAAGGGATTATAAATAGCATTTTATTTTATTAATTTTTTTGCTTATTTAATATATGCATGTATACACACACACACACGCACACTACATCATTGTCACTTTTGTACAACGTATACTTGTATGCTTTCTCCTCTCAGGTGCATTCCCTGTAAAATTCCCACCAACAATTCACCCGTGCACCATCACCATAGTCCCTTGTGCTCGTCCCTCCCTTGTTTTGATTCCTCTACCTCCCCCTCCCCTGCAGAATGTCTCTGATATATAGTTTGCTTATTTACTTATTATTATTGTTATTTTTCCCCCGATCCCTTATTTGGTCCCCCTGTAGTCTTCCTATAAGTGAAGCCATCCGATATTTTTCTTTTGCCTTCTGCCTTATTTGTTAATTAAGCAAAAATGCACCCAAAATGCTGAGGAAAGCAAAGAAAATAAAATGGGATAGACCAAGGGGGTCGGGCTAGATGAGATCCCTGGTAATGTCAATGCCAAAAGGGGCAGTAGAGCCTGTTCTTAAACCAGAGGTGGACATGGATGAGTGGGTAGAAATACTAGAACAGTGGAAGCAGAAGGCCAAGTACAGCTATTCCTGGCTCCTTGTATGACCAACACTGCACACAGGACAGAGAGGAAAGCAGCGAGGTCCCTCTCCTGTGCTCAGTGTACTTCTTGGGAAGGCCATCTCGAGATTGCTCCTGGAATAGCCTCCTCCCCAACTACGCTACCAGCACCATGAGGGCAGAGATTATACTTTTACTCATAACTTCCTCTTCCCGGTGCCTAGCACAGTACCTAATGTATAACAATGCTCAGAAAGTATTTTTCAATGTGAGAATCAAGAGGAGGGGCTTGAAGAAAATAAAGTCAGTCACTAAAAATGCCTTTCTCTAAATTAGGAATCTAGAGCTGTCAAATTCATAGAGACAAAAAGTAGAATGGTAAGAATGGTATTTGCCAGAGGTTAGGAGCAAGGGCAGTCTGTGGAGTTATTATGCTTATGCGGTGGGGATCCTCTGTTTGGGAAGAAGAAAAGGTTTTGGAGGCGGGTGGTGGGGGTGCTTCACAGCAATGCCGGTGTGCTTAATGCCACTGAACCACACACTTAATATTAATTGAAATAGTTTTACAGAATATACATTTTACCACAATAAAAATAAATAGTGGTTTTCCTAAGACAGATGAGGGGTTATTCCAGGAGCGATCTAGGGCTGTTGGGAATCTCTGATGTTTAAGAACTACGTGTTTGTTGGCATGCTGTATAGATAAATATTCGCAGGTGGAAGGAAACTTCTCACTTGAAAGACATAGGCCCAAAATGACCCTCCGTTACGGATGAAAACCAATGCTAGCTTCCTTCTGTTTCACAAGCTGTATCACATTTCACTCAGAGACTGGAGGTCACTTTATTGATTGCTGAGTTCTGAACAGAACTGTGCCAGGTTAGATGGAGAAATGGGTTCAAGTTGTGTAATGTTTGTGCCAGGGCCCCAAATTTTAACTCATGGTAAAAATGTTTAAATTGTCTCTTTGAACTTGTGCTGTACTTTAATTAAGACCTAGACAAAGAAGACTCAACGACTAACTTGAAGCTTTGGCTTTTGAATTTTGAAGGAGCAGGAGCAGGTGGCTGACATTTTGGCCATCAGTGGAAGAGAAGAGGATCAGCCTCCCCAGGACCTGAAGCCGCTGTCCTCTGCCGAAGAGGGCGGTGTCCAGGGCCTGCTCCTGCCTGCTGACATGCCCTCGGGAGGAGAAGATGAGTGTGTCTCACCTGATGACATCTCCTTGCCTCCACTCCCGGGAAGCCCGGAATCCCCTGTCCTACCATCGGGCGCGGAGGCAGAGGAAAGTCCCAGCTCCTCCCTCAGCCTTCAGATTAGCAGCTCCAGGTTGCTGAAGGGGGCCAGGGAGCCAGGGGAGACCCAAGAACCTGCACTTCCACCACCTGCTGCTTTTGCTGATGCTTGCAATGCTAAGAGAGAAACATTTTCAAGTCATTTTGAGTGGCCATACCCCCAGTTCAAAGCTGAACTCCCATTAACCTCCCAAGGATTTCTGGAAAAGAGTACTGCCTTCCACAAAATCAGTGCTAAACCTCCAGAGAGCATGCTGAGTGAAGTGCATGAGAGAGCTTTACAGCAGCGCCCTCAGACGCAGGGAAGTTTGCTAGAGACGCGGGAGGCGATGCATGCTGATAACAGTGTCACTAAAACCCAAGGTAGCCCGCATGCGTCCCCTGCTGCATCCCCCGGCCTCCAGGCTCAGTCAGGCACCAGCCAGTGCTATCAGAGGCAAGTGGTTTCCCGAGAAGAGATTCAAAGTACATCAGCAAAGGACAGCATGGTCACCCTACCTGACCAGGCACCTAATTTCTCCAGGCTCCTGTCTAATGTAACTGTCGTGGAAGGTTCTCCAGTGACTTTGGAAGTTGAAGTAACAGGATTTCCAGAGCCTACACTGACATGGTGGGTAGCCTATAATGACAAGTCATAAACAGAAACAAATCCAATCACTAAGCAAATGATTCTGTGTGCACTAACTTGAAGGTTTAGGGACAGATGATTAATATTCTCCAGCACTGCAACTCTGCATGATTCAACCTCACCTCAACCCGCAGCTCTCATTTCAGGAGCAGCATGGCTAATGCCCTTAGAGAAAAAGAGGGAACCATGGAAAATAGTAACTTAACAAACTCTCTAAGTACTATAAGATGGCTGTGCTTTTTTGCTTTTAGATCAGTCTAACATTCCACATTTATAAAGATTGTGGTTTGAAATTCTTCCCTGTTGTTTATTTCTATGTAAGCATGAAGTTTTCTTAGTTTAACATCCCTTAGTCAATCAAAAAACAAAAGAATTTGGGTCTTTCCCTTTGCTTTCTTTTACCTACTTGACCTTTCCCTCTTCTCAACAGAGTCATACATGTCACCTTTGTAAGGACTGTTTGTTTCCCTAAGTTTTCTTTTTATAAATTTTTTCAATGTGAGAGATGGATAAAAATATTTCTCTCACAGTTTCCAGTGGCAAGTATTAAATCCATTTTTGAAAGGTAACATGAAAACTGAACTGTGAAGAATGATTTGCCTTTGAGGGCATCATTATTTTTTTAGCCTATTTGTATTAATAAAAGTAAACAGAATAAAGGTTTTGAATCACCTGCTGTTGTTCTAAAAGCAGTTCTAACTTTCTCAATTCATGGATTATTTTAAACATTTAGGCATTTTTCATCCTTCAGTAGATTTACTTGAGGAAAGAGTTACAATATGGTGAGAATGAGTTTATATTTATAAACTAAGATAAGCAGAGTAGCACTTGTTTATCCTAACCTTTGAGTAGGCACGGAGTGAACTGTTAGCGCGTGTACCCCTTGACGGTACTCGAAGTGTGAATCGCTTATCTAAAGAACTTATGCAGAAACCCTGGCTCCTCAGATTATTAAAAGAAACTGCCTTCATGCAATGGTGTAGCCATTTATGCTTTTTGTTTTCTTTTGTTTTTTACAGTTGCATGTTTTTGATAGATCAGGAATTTTGCTTTTATGAATTTAAAAGATATTTAATTCATCATTAAATATCAGTTCACTCCAAAGAAAAATGTTGTCTGAAGTGTTTCTTGGTTTTGTCCACACAAAAAAACAGCTCGTTTAATATATGTCCTTGAAGGACTGTTGTGATATTGTGGAAAATAACAGTTTAGCCTCAGATTTACAATGATTTTACAGAATTAACAACTGGCAAGCTTGTCATAGGATCACACATTCTTAGGACACTCAGAAAAATGAACAGAAAGTGATTCAGGTTTGTCCTCACTTCTTGTGTAGAAGAAAATGGGTATAAATGAATAGACATGAATATAGAGTGCACAAAATAAACAGAAGATCTGCTTTATAGAAAGATGCCACTGAGTACCATGTTCATAGGAAATTTAGAAACAAGTCATTAGCAGTAATAACCTCAATTGCATAAATGTCTTTTATAATTAGAAATAATTTTCTTCTAATGAAATAAATTGACGAACATTAGATGAGCTCATTTAGCCAGGTAATGCTGTGCAAGTACCTTCCCCTAAGGCAGCACTCTGGTATCTCATGTGGTTCATAGGGGATGACTATGGTGAAACAGATGAGTCTCCCTCCAGTATGGATTCCAAGAAGTCACAAGCTGCTGATCCACAGCACCTGAAATGATGGAGCAGGCCAAACAGAAGAGTGCCATCTCACTCACTAAGTGATCGTTGCCATGAGCAAATGGTGGCCAAGTGGGACCAGATGGTCTGGCTTTTTAATAGTTGACGATCTGAATTTTCATATTCAATTTGCCAATGGTAAATGTTGTCAAAAAATTCAAATTTTAAAAAGCACATTCTAACTCTCCTAACTGGCCAAGTCCTTCTTTGGCCACCAGTTGGCAACCTCTGTTTGAAGGATAAACAGCTTCTTTGGAATTTATGGTAACTACATGGTTCCTGCTAATTGTAGAGTATGTAGAGGTGGTGGATGCATTTACAATGGTTATTAGACCTTGGAAATAATGTGAATAAAAAGTGATCCTGACTTTAAAAACTGACTCTCTGCTTCAGGTACAAGAAGGGCCAGAAATTGTCTGCAGATGGGCACTTACAGGTTTTGCACAAGGAGACAAGACATTCGGTGTTCATTCCAAAGGTATGCAAGGCAGACGCAGGCCTCTATGTGGTTCGGGCCCAAAATTCTAGTGGCATTCTCTCTTCCAATGTCATCCTGCATGTGACAGGTAACCAGAAGCCACCTATCACAAGAATAAACTGGATAACCCTGTGTGTCATCTATGTTAGTGTCTCCCTGCTGTACTGGCTGCTCACATGGTAACTCTGGGGTGGGAACCTGTGACTGTTATTCATGTGAGCCTAAAGGATGCCATCTTGTTTTCTTGTCCTTCATTTTCTACAAAGCAGGAAATGTACCTCCATTCTGGTCCTGTTGCTTTGTGGCTAATATCACTGCTCAATGAAATAATCAACTTTCCTTTAGTGGTTTAATGTATTTGAGAAACTTGTTAATTTATTAGCAATGGATCAGCATACAGTTTTGTATTTTAGAAAGAATGTGTTCAGTAGAAAACATAGTAAAATTTAAGTGTATGCCATCTTAATTTAAGCACATGCAGAACAAGGTTCACATCAGCATGTAGATGTGGTAAGTTTCAAATCCAACTGTTGGATAATTTATTGTTTATTGTATCATGAATTTTCCTTTGTAGAATAATTATAGAAATATTGAACTGAAGTTGTAATTTCCATAATTGCTTAACTATCCTTTAACTTTGTCTTCTCATGCCTTCATCTCATTTATTGAAATGCATTCATTCTATGTAGTTTCCATATAGCTTATATTCCTGAGTCTAAGCATGCAACTTTAATCATTCCTGAGTTGATTTCATGGATTTGACATAGGAGAACAGATGTGCCTTCAACTTTAAATGGAGTTTGAAGCTTCCATCAGCTATGCATGTCATAGAGCAAGATAATCACAGGCTACTGGAATGAACCAACTTTACACCTGTCATGCCATTGATGTATCTGGGGCACCCATGCATATACAAATGCAACTAGATCCTATTGCTCCTAATCTTGACTTTGCTGCTGCTGATCTTTTTGCAGTTGGTGGTAAGGCATCTCAGTGCCTCAGTTTCCTGTTTGGAAAATGGTTTCATCATCTACCTCTTGGACAATTAAGAGTTTTTACTTCACTTCTTTTAGAGATCTGGAGAATGGAAAACACTCTAGAAATACTAAGTGTAATTTATATTATTTAATGCAATTGGTCATTGCACTGCCTGCTGCCCACTATTTCTTTTGCAGGTGCTGCTTCTTTAGCATATTAAATAAAAGAGTGGTATTAGTAAGTGATTTCCCACTATTCCCATGTGTTAAAATGGTGTTTTATAAATTAGAACTTAAATTCCTTGCTAATTTGTTTTAACTACATCCTTTTCAAAGACTTGAAACTAAACCCAGAAAGATATATTTAGTATTTAAAAGAGGGAGGGTATAGAAAGATGGTGTAAGATGAATTCTAGTCTTATAAATTTCATGTAATATTGAAGGATGTTCCATGTCTTTCTGAAATATACTATTCAGAAAAGAAGGTCATCTGTTTGGCTCATTTAAAAAATAAACTTGAATAAGAGAGGCATTTATTTTTTAGATTTTAAGCATAGTCTTGTACAACTAAACAAAATATTTAGTTGAAATACTACTCTCAATTTTTTTATATAGGTAAATAAGGAATGAATTATGCTGCTGTTAAGTCCAACTACAAATAAAAATATTTAAATGTAATATATTCAAGTTGATATTAAAAAGTACTGAATGTCATCTGAATATGTGAATGTCTGGTTGACTAAAAAGTTGGTGATATTTTTTCTTGTTCTTCATATTCAATTTAATTTAAAAATTAAATTTCCTAATTTTCTTCCAAGTTTTGACAGAAACCTATTAAAAGCTTATATATACAGTATCCTAGAGAACACATAGCCTCTTAGCTCTCCTTTTTGTCAAGTTTCAATTATTTTGCATATCTTACCTAAGTGTTATTCCCTTGTTAAAGCTAGAATAAAACCTATTCATGTCAAAGAAGGCAGGTGGGACAGATGTGGTAACAAGTTCTCTCCTTACGTTTTTTCTCTTTCTTGTTGTATTTGATGGAATTTCCCTTCCCAGATGCCACCTTGATTGAATTTGTAGTTTGAGGTAGCGAGGGCATGGATATTTCTGGTTTTCTTTACCTGTATAGCAGTTCATTTTATGTTGGGGGGAAGAAGGGTAGGACATACATAAATCCATGGTATAGGACCAAAATAAAATGTATGAAGACAGATAGGGATAAAAATATATGTGCAAACACACACACACACACACACACACACACACACATATATATAGCACATATATGGGGAAAAGGCATCCTGATTTCAAGATATGGTTCAGATTGCTATCCTCTTTATCTCTCTCCCCCTGCCTTGCATTCCTACCTACCTATCTGCTTACCTATACCTTCCTACCTACTTACCTACCTCTTCTTCTGAGCTACTGTTTTGACCAGCAGAGAATTATTATTCAGTTATTCTTCTGATTATAATTTATTTTCAAAGACTTAAGTGATTTTTCTTTTTGCTAGGACTTTTGTTTTGATCAAGGAATTCTCCTTAGAAAGTGGAACAAAAATAATTTGTTAATAAGGAAAAATCTAAGAAATTCAGATAATGTTTGTGTTTTAAGATCTATGCATGATGTATAACCATTTACTTCGAGAGAAAACTATGGTAATATTAAAATACTTCTCAGCATAATATGAAAATAAGATGGATAAGAATGTATACTTGACTCCTTGAAGGAATACAACACAAATGTAGCTTGAACTTCTTATTACGCAACATCATTGGGCTTTCCAGTTCTGATTTGCTAATAAAAGGATGTATAAACATTTGGTGGTGAAGTTTTTCTCAGACTCAATTCCAGGAGAAATTTACTATATGAACCCTTATATTTGAATCTCTGCAGAGCCTATAATATCTAAAATATTAGGGGAAACAAAAACTTCTAACAGCTTCTAACTTTAAATTCCTTCAAGTAGAACACAAAGCTCTTTAACCTGGTCTCCTGCTCTCAGTCTCTTCCATCCCCTCTGTCTCCCATCAAAACAACATTTAGCTTCAGATTTTTACCCCATTGTTTTCTTTCATTTTTTTCCATCCTTTCTTACCCAAATTCCTTCACTATTTTAAGCCTATCTTCATGTAGCTCAACTCTGGCTTATCCTTCCGTATCATTTAAGTCCAGTGTAGATGTTCTTGCTCCATGCACTGTCAGCATCCGACTTGCCTTCGTCACTTCCTTAGGACCTAGTGGTGGAATTGTCACATATTCAAGAACTTGTCTCCCCAAGTTAGGCTATGAGTCCTTTATCAGGAGGCTCTGTGACAGCCCTATTCATCATTATAATCCCAGCACCTAAGACATAATCATAATCAATAAATATTTTCAAAATTGTTTTGAAAGTAAGCAGAAATAAACCTAGCTGGCTTTTCTTTTTTTCAGGGAGGAGGGCAACAGGGAATGTGAAAAGAGAAAGATGTAGCCGTGACTCGATTACCCTTCCTTACTATGGACATTCGCTGATCAGGGTCAGGATCGGGCCATGAAATATACAGAAAATACTCTCACCAAATCTACAAAACTTAAGTGGGACCTTCCAGAACCCCTGTATTAGACCCTGATTGAAAACTTAAACTTAAGAATAGAGGTTTGCTCCTGTGATCAAAACAGTACTAAGCAGAGAAGAGTCCAAATTTGGGCTCATTGTTCCAAAAGTTGAAAGCATATTAACCAGGTATAAATCACTATCAGATATAAGGGGAGAAATGGGCATTTCCACTCTCAGTGACTAGATCAAACTACCAAAACCAGCTTTATGTACTTGTTTGAACACTACACAAATTATCAATATTTTATTGTAACTGGGGCTCAGTGTTGTGAACATATCTTACCTGGAAGCCAGAATTTCATTTATACATGTAAATACAAAAAATAAAAAGTCAAGTCCAAGAACCCAGAGTATTTGAACTCCAAATGGAGGAAGGAAAGAATATTGTACCTAGTTCCACTTTGTTTGTTTTACTCATGGCCATTCTTTATTAGAAATTACCATGTGGGCCTCCCTGGTGGCGCAGCGGTTAAGTGCTGCGCTGTGGAGCTGTCGGCAGCGGCGACGCGAGTTCGATGCCCAGCCAGGGAGAATCCCACATGGCGTGGCAGACCTCTCCTGCCTTGCCCGCTGCTCCCCTCAGCAGTGTATTTCTGATCTGCCTGTTCTGCTACCCGCTCTGTCTCTGGTGAACCCTCTCGCCGCCCCACGCCTCTGGCCTGTACCCCAGCTTGTATGTATAAATAAAAAATAA